>JACEGR010003375.1:0-106340 GCA_014170235.1 Listronotus bonariensis
AGTCAGATATTTTCCAAATATTATGTTTTTTTGAATATTGATCAATGTTGTTTTTTTTCTTAAATAGAACACTCTATATTTGTTAAAAAGAAATATTTTTCTTTTTACAAGATTTGTAAAAATATGTAACTAATATATGTTAATTCTTATAAACAACGATAAAATTCCCATAATCATATTTTACATTCAAAAAGTAGGCCATGCAAAACAAATTAACTTACTTTTTTTTCCTGTCGACTTGATTACTGCAGTGGTCCTTACGTTACGA
The DNA here is from genome assembly GCA_014170235.1 of Listronotus bonariensis. NCBI lineage: Eukaryota > Metazoa > Arthropoda > Insecta > Coleoptera > Curculionidae > Listronotus > Listronotus bonariensis. The sequence goes on from JACEGR010003375.1 coordinate 269, forward strand.
TTTACAAAATTATAATTTGATAATAAACTTAGTGATATGCTTTTTTTGTATATAAATATAAAGGTAGCACTTTCTTGAGGCAAATTAGTAAATGGTTTTCATTAAATAATTTTGTTTAATTTATTGTAAGAATAATCCGGCTTGTTTATTTTTGATTTAAAAAACACCTATTAATCTATTATATTTACTTACATTTTCAATCAATGCATTTTCTTTTGTTAAAACTCTGGTTTTTAACTTTTTAACCCAATGCAATTTATTTTTTGTTTTATATTTTTTGAATCGATTTGCTCAAAAAAGTGTTGCATACCTAGATTTATATAGCAAAAGGAAAAACTATATTAAGTAAAATAGCCAAATCCAATTTTAAAATTCATAACTTAACCACTACAGTAATCAAGTCAATAAAAAATTGATTGGTTTGCATGGCTTAATGCAAAATTTTGGATGTGAATTATAAAAATTCGAGATTTTGTCATTGTTTATGAAAATAAACTTACAGTTTATATATTATTCAAAAGCTTGAAAAAATGTAAATAATTTTTTGACAAATAAACGGGGTGTTTTTATTTTAAAAATTCCGACATATAATTTCAAAACAATATTAGAAAAAATATACTTTAAATAACCGAGATACTCCACGATTGCAACCAAAATGGGATACCCCGTACATTAGAATACTTTAAAAATAATCTTTTAAATTATAATAAATATATTTCTTTATAAACTACCCTTAGTTTAAAAAATACCGGTAATGAAAATTAGGCAAATTAAGCAATATAAAGCTCAGACGATTCAAGCGATAACAACTCTTAAATTAACACACAAAGTTAAGTACAAAAGTTTTAAAACACAATTAAAACTACATCTTCACTGCCAAGGATATTTATTTGTGCCAGACGAAAACTTATTTTCAGATTCATCGTTTTATTCAAAAACCATTTATTTACTGCGTTTAATCCTAGCTTTCCCGATATTAATTTCCTAATCTTTTTAAATCTAGCTTAGAAACAAAATAAATCCGACATTTCAAAACGTAAATAATATAAACTTCGGAAAGACGTCTGAAAATCCCCGATAACAGAAGCTGCCAGTACGGACAGGTAGATGATATTTCTGTAATGGCCAGATTGTTTCCAAGTCGGTTTATTTTTGATAATGCAGCCTTTACTTTAGAGATTTTATTTCTTTCTTGTTCCCATTTCAAAGTTTCATTTTGAGCCGTTGTAATCTGCGCCAGCAGTCTTGTAACCTATTGTGAGAAAATACAATTTAAATGTTTTTTCTTTATATTGAACCTACGGCATCTAAGACCCGGAAGACTTTTTATGTAACAAATTAGGTTAAACAGCATTTCGGTTAACTCGCTGTCATAAACACCAATTTGTTTTTGTTTTTTTTGTGTATTATTTTTTTAAATACTTTGTAATAAGTTTTAAATATTGTATTAAATCTAAGTATCTAAAGGTTTAATGACATAAAAATACAGATTCGATGACAATTTTTCTGTGTTACACTACCCTAAATTTTTTAAAACAACCTAAATGCGTATACTTAAATAGTATACGGAAAGGAAAACAAAGAAGTTGCGAGGTTTTACACAACATTAAAGTAGTGTAGGTAGTTCGTTAACTAACCAAAAATTAAAACTTAAACTGGATGTTTTATGACAAATAAACCTATACCTCAATTTATTTCTTGTATTTGAAACTTGTATAAAAATTATCAAAATAATAAAAAAAATGTTTTTACTTTAACAAAGTATATGTATACTTTTATTAGTTTTTTAAGTATTCTTTTTATTTATAAGTATAAGTATCTTTCCTATAATCAACTTTTGAATATACAGTGTGGGCGTAAATAGTCCCCCCTCTGCTTATTCCTGTACCCTAAACTTTTTCTAAAATTTAAGTATGAACAATTGGAGGATATAAACTACTTTTTGACTTGAAAATGATAGTTGCAACCATCAAGATGGCCAATGGGCGCCAACTTAGAAAAAAAAATGAAAAGGGGGTCGTGTGGCTCATCATTCTAAAGCTCGTGGCAAATACTTTATAACCCTAGAATATAAAGTCAATACTTTTATCTACTACAAAATGGCGGCACTTTAAAAACTACCTAAGTGCTAATATAGTTGGCGACATTTCCGAAACTAATAGCGTTAGATGTGCTTAACGTGGTTTTATTAAAGCTCTTTAATAGATTTTTTATTAGTGATATTATATATCAGGGTGCTTTAATAAAAGAAAACTTTTTATTTTAATCTGTATATTAATATGAGTATCACCAATAAAAATATCTTTTAAAGAGCTTTAAAAAATACCACATTAAGTATATCTAACTTTATTAGTTTCGGAAATATGACTATTCAAATCAGGAATTTAGGTACTTTTTAAAGTGCCGCCATTTTGTAGTAGGTACAGGTATTGACTTTATATTAAAGGGTTATAAAGTACTCGCCAGGGCTTTAGAATGATGTGTCACATGACCGCCCCTCCATTAATTTTTCTTAGATGGCGCCCACCCGCCATCTTAATTGTTGCAACTATCATTTTTACGTCAAACAGTAGTTTGCATCCTTAAATTATTCGGGGGGGATAATTCGAGGCCACACTATATAGACATGCTTGGTTAATCCCTGACAATTTGGTTACATTTATCAGTATACACTTTTAATCTGTATACAGTGTCTCCCAGGATAGATGTTATAAAAGGACAAAACAAAATTTTGAGAAAACTGGCAGCATGGTCTAAAACTAATAAGTACAAAATTTAAGTCCAATTGGTATTATACAGGGCAAGCTATAATTAAAAATATGAAAAATGCCCAGAAATTCACCACTTTTATTTTTAAAAATAGAACAAAATTGTATAAGTAAATATTACAGAGAATTGAATATTATGTCAAAATTAAAAGTCAAAATATAAGTGAAAAAAGTGCAATTAACATTTTTTTACAATATACAATACAATTTAAATAATGGGCAAGAGAAAACAAAATTTAACAGAAAACTTAAAACATTTAAAAATTTTAGTAATATTCGCTGCCTTAAGCCAAGTTTAAAAAAAAACTTTTAATGCATAATGTAAAAAATTAACAAAAATATTATTTTATTTCAATTCTCCAACTTAAAATTTTGACATAAAATTTAATTCTCTGCCACATTTACCTACACAATTTTGTCCTATTTGTAAAAATGAAGGTACTTTACTCTTACTCATTTTTCATATTTTAAGTTAAAACTCTTGTATATTACCAATCGGAGCAAAAATTTTGTATTTATCAGTTTTGGACCATGAGAAAAATTTTCCCTAAAGGACGTTTAAAAATTTTAAAATTTGTGGTCCATTGGCCTCTTGTAACACCTATCCTGGGACACACTGTATAATACAAGGTGTTAAAAACTCTGTCGACAGTTTTAAAGGAGTCATATTTTAACGAATAACAAGAAAAAAAATATATGAATAAATGTCCCAACTTTAAACTTTTGGAACTACAGGATGTTAAAATTTGTAAATAGCTAGTATCATTTTTTCTTACCAATTTATTACTAACATTTATATTTTAAAGGAGTTTGGGGGCATTTATGCAGAAAAAGATTGGTTAATACATTAGTGTTGCAACTTTTGATTTATAAAATAATTGGTAAAGCAAACTAAGTGATACGCCGTATATTTAAGGGGGTAAGGTATTTAATTTACAACTCACGTTTTCAAAGTCGGTGCCCCTGATAACTCCAAAACTACTGCACCGATCCTTTTGAAATTTTAAACACTATTTCTGTACATCATTTACGAGGTAACGCTGTCGAGTTTTTTTCATAATTTTGTTTTTGTAATAACAAATTAGCCGATTTTTTCCCACAAAATTGTGTTTTTTACTTAAAAGTGTTCGAAAAAATGAAAAAATTTGGAAAAAAACTCGACAGCGTTACCTGGGGAAAACTATTATCTAACGAATGAACTTTGATTTTTTGATTTCGGATGATCCAGCACCAAGTTATGAGGGGCACCGCAATTCACCAACAATTGCTGCCATTGCCGTATTTTTTAATATTTTTTTGTAAAAATTTGATGAAACATTCTTCGAATGTCATACTTTAATGTACCATTGGTTGAGTAAATAAATTTTAACTGTGTCGTCAGAAAAAAAATCACGAAAACATGGCTTTTTTGTACGATTTGATCTTAGCCCCCCTTTTAACATGTTTACCATACAATAAATAATGTAGAGAAGAATCATATCGTCTCTGTTATTACGAAGGGCCTATCTCGATTTGTACAACTTTGCAGGAGTGCGGTTTAAAGAAAACTGGGGTCATCATTATGGCTGTACCGATTCGCATCTTATCATTTCGATAGGAATCGTCAAGCAGTTTACATCGGCACCTGAAGGCAGCCGATAGGGCTCCGGAGGATGAGAGGCTCTGAGCCATGTAGTAAGAAGTTAGTCTTGGGACTACCGTAGTTTTTTTGTTTGTCGAGGCGACTCAGGATAAAAGCACCGAAGGTTTTGGGAACAGTTTGTTAAAATAAAACCTGTGTTTTACTTGCCTGTGAAAATCGTAAACGAAAACAAGTTTGCACGGCCGACGGTAGGACCCTTGGCCTCAAACTTAGTATTTATTTGCAGACCGGTAAGAAACGCACCAGCCGAACACATAGCACTTCGTGTTCGGCACGTTTTTTGGATAACCGGGAAGTGAAGCAGAACGACGGACACGAAAAGTGGGATCCCGGAAAAGGCAAGCGAATTTGCCTGGGTGCCTGGAAGCTAGGACGCGAGGAAAGATTTTAGAAAAGGTTCTTGCGTATCCCCGGACAGGGAGAAGCCTTCGGCTAGCCAGCACGTCCCGTAGGAGGCGGAAGGAACGGGAAGGAAGAAAAATGTAATAAGAACTGAAGAAGGAAAAAGTAATAGGAGCTGGTACTTCAGGACTGCGTAGCCTAAAGTAAGCGGGAACGAAAGGAGGAGAGGTAGTAGAGCGCCTTCAGCAAAAAAGTGAGGCTAAGGAACCTTGGCATCCCGGATAGTCGGAATAAGGAGGATTAATCCTGTAAATTGGCAACAGGTGATCTGCCCAAGTTTCAGGGAAGTGTGAACGGTAGGTAAAGGTGTCCCGAACCAAGTGCCGAAAAGACGACGAATGTTTTTGTCAGTGGTCTAGACGCTAGACCAGATCACTAGAAGCGCCGTCACGCAAGCGTGCGTCTCTGGAAAGAAATGGACTGGAGGCAAGTTCAAATAAAGTTGCCAACTGTCTAGGAACCAGCGCAGAGCTCAGGGAGAGCATGTACGTAAGCGTGCGTCCCGAGGAAGAAGAAACGCATATGGCAAATGACTATGAGTTATGTGGTCGGCGAGAAGCCCAACTAAACGAGTACTAACCCTATTGCACGTAACCATGGATGAAAAAGAGGTAACTCAAGTTACCATGGACGAAGGGTACCAGTGGTGCTGATCCGGCCCTGGCAAGTGGTCTCGCTGGTCGTGACACGCGCCCCTTGTTAAATAGTGAGCTGGCCGGACACATTAGCCCAATTAAGTTATGGCCAGAACCAACCAAAAAAATTCAGGAAGGAAATGGGTATTGGTATATCGGCCAGTAAAGCAACAACAGAGGATGTATCTGACTCATTTAATTCGAAATGTTTACATTCGGGTATTCACGTTAGACTGTCTTTTTTCCTCACATTGCCTATGTGTTATACTATTTAGCTGATTCGGAATATTATATTTAAAGCAAAAATATTTTGTTAAGTACCGCTTGGCAAACTTAAGTACAATAATAATAAATCTGGTCTGCCAGTAAAAATAATTTAAATAATTTAGTCCAAAAAAATTATAAAAGAAAAATTTAGCTTATTCACCGAACCGCACAACCTTCCAGTCAAGTGCTTTCTTTTGCATCCAATTAAAATTCCAGCTTTCCAAAGACTTCGTAGATAATTCCGAGTTTCCGGTTTACATGGAGGGCCCTTATCCAGATGGATCGGAGGCTTTGAGTTAGGCAATCGAGTCGCTTCAAAATCAACTAGTTGCTTTATCGATTACCTTCATCTCTATAAGATAAACACGCCTTGCTTCGCTCTAGAAACACTATTTTACACCGATTTAATTTCCGGAGGCGGTATCCGCTATAAGTAATTATTCGATTAGTTATTTAGTTGTTTGTAACTTGGGTTAGCTTCTTACTTCGTTAAAATTTGTGGCTTTACAAGCATTTTAAACATTATCCTAAATATTAAAAAGCAAAACTGATTTGAAAATAACGTTTCAAATAATATTTTTAACATTTAATAATATAAGTCTTTTAAATTATAATATGTGTGTATTCCAATTTATTCATCAATTTAATACAATTAAATCTGAAGTATACCGATACAGTTTCCATTATATCTACAGCTGTAAGCACTAAGCTTAGTGCTTAGTATTTTGTATACTGATTAGTTTTTACTAATTTTTTATTTGCATTCAATATACAGTTTTAATAATTTTTTATAAAACAACATTCGATATTAATAAAACTATTCCCAACTCCCAGAACCCGCTCGAGCTGAATATTGTGAAAATAGCTTTTTATTGCCAAAATATTTATAAAATGTTAAAAGCAAAATAATTTTTTAACACCTTTTATCTTCAAAATCATTTTTCTTTCAACTTTTGAACTAAGGTAAGTACCACAAAATCCTGAGGATTAAATAATATGATGATCTGACCCAAGATCGTCATATTTAGGCCTCAGGAATTTGTGGTAGCTTTTTTACCGCACCTTCATTGACACCCTGTATACCTGAAAACCATATACATACATATTTTAAGCTGACAATTTTACTAGAGTGTTTTACACTGGCAAAATGTTATAGCAACCTTCTGTTTTCTACTGGCACAACTCCTACCTTGATAAATCCAACATGACGGTATTTCAGAGATAAAACTGAGTTAGGCCGTGTTTCAACGGGCCACTTTTTGAAGTTGTTATGAGCCACAAAAAGTGGTTAACTGTGGTTGTCAAAACGCCCGTGTAAAAGGGAGTAAAATTTTAGCATTGTTGGAAACGGAACTACAAGCTGGCGACACACCAACCACTTTATGTGGCCCATATCCACTTTAAAGAGTGGCCCGTGGAAACACGGCCTTAGGTAAAGTTAAAAATGTAAAAATCTGTTGTTGATTTATATGTAAATTAAAGGTACGCGCATATATACGTCGGCATCGGACGGACGGTACGGATCGGAAAAACTGTTTTTAATGAATTAAATGAAGCAGTGCACCTATGTGCGGGAAATTTGCACCAGATTTAGTAAATTCGTTTTTTGACAAGATTTTAACCCACCGAAGGGTTTTAACCCAGTGGCTTTATACAATGGGTAAAAAGGCGCTAACTTTTAATATGTACCCATGGTTTTCCCATGACACGCATGTGCGTGTGTGCCATTTAATTTCACCAAAACTATTTTTTCGATCCGTAGTACCGTCAGTCCGATGCCGACGTATGTGCGCGTACCTTTACTTGTAATTCTCGTGAAATAGTTTTGTCGAATATCATTCGAGAAAATATTTTTAAGGCAAAATATTTCTCTTGTTTTATTCAAGTTTGTTGCATTTTGGTACATTCGTTCACGACATTTAATCAATACCACTCGCCTGACGGCTCGGTGGTATTAATATAAATGTCAGTTACGAAAATGTCAAGCAACTGTGTTTCATACGATTAAAATATTTTGCCAGCAAAATTATTTCTCTTATGAGATTATATACGATAATTTTCTAATAATATAATTGAAGGTTATGTTTAAATATCTGGTTTCATATTTTAAGTACCTACCATACTCTTGGCTTAAATTTTTTTTTAAATTTCTATAATTGGTTGGTTTTAGCTTGACTATTTCACTATACTTTGGACACTTTATAGTAAGAAAATACCTAGTAAGTAACTATGGTTACTAACGTTTTAAACCAATAAAATATTTTTTTCGTTTATGGCATTTTTTCCAAACCACTCGTCTGACGGCTCGTGCCCTTGTTGTAAATGTCGTTCACGAAATTGCCAAGCAACAAACTTTCAAACAATTGAAATATTTTGCCTGCAAAATTTCCTCTCTTATGATATTTTATACGAGAAAAACACCGGAATAAAAAATGAACTGGATTAATTCAAAAAGTTAGTAACCTTGGGTACAACAACACAAAATATATTCCATTTTTTCGGTAACTATGGTTCCTCACTGAGTGTTTTTCCTAATTGGAAATAACGGATAATAATATTAAAACATCAGCCTATATGGTAGATAAAAGACAAGTTGAGCATAGATATTTGCAAATAGAATAATTATAACATTTAATATATTAAGCACCCCACGCTTTTATTCTGAAGTGACAAACTCTTTGTAATGAAAAATTATTTTCTAATTTTTAGTTCGGTTGCATATAAAAGCGTGTTTTTTAGTTTTTTAAACTATTATTTATTTTTCATTTTTAGTTCGATATATCAATTAGTTTTTTAAAAATAAATGCTCCAGTTTATTCACTAAAAATTCCTTCGCCATTTTGTCAAGAGACACAGAGGATCTGTAAAGGAATTTATTTATCCTGGCGGTCCTAATCAGGATAACGGGATACTGTTTTTAAATTATTGCATTGTCATCGGTCCTTGATACGTGTGCAAGTTTCAAAGAAATTGAATCGCTGGAAGTTGGTAAAAATTAGGCTCAAAGATTCCGTTACATAGATAGATAGATAGATAGATAGTTACAACCCAAGCTAATAAAAGCGTGTTAATAAAAATACACTTTATCATTAATTTTTTTTTTGTAATTAACTATTTTTTTTTAACTGGCTGTTAGTATTTTATATATTTCACGACAATCTTAATATGAAAAAATTTTACTGTCAGTTTTGTGTTTTACGACTTTTCCCACTTGGAACGCGAAATTGAGAAATTCGAAGCGTCAGTTGTTAGCCTGTCATAACATTTGCGGCAAATACTGCTTTATTTCGGTTTTATTTCTAAATTCTGTCGTAAAAATGTTAATAGTGAGTATGGGATAAAAATAGAAAATACCGTAATTGTATGAATAAAGAGTTTTATTTGAAAGTGATTATTTTTAAACGCTGTATAGCAAATGAAATGTTTTATTGGCATTTAGGGTTTGATTGTTTATTGTACTATGTAAAGAAAAAGTTTATATTATACATAATATAAAATGATGAAGCATAATAGTTTTGATATTTTTTCATAACCTACTTTTTGTGTTTGTAAAATCAAACCTTATGCTTCCAATAAAATGCCTATTATTTAATTTATACATATAATTATTTGTCTAATGAAGACATATAGCAAACCTATTTCATGCGGAATTAGAATAATTGTTTTCTAACAACGGTACGAAACTTCAAGGTGTGATTCCTTATATTAATTTATGAAAAAAGATCCCATAAACATATGTCCGGAGTTGCTTCCTTTGGGTCCCGTGGCGTCTCAGTGGGCACCGCAACTTATATTATTAAGAAAAAAAGGTACGCCACTGACTTTATGGCTGCCGTGTATACCTAATAACAAATGATATCAATAACATCAATATCCCTAAGTTATATACAACAAAGTATAAGTAAATATCTAAGTATTAAAAAAATATATGATTTAAAAAAATGTGCTTTATCTTTATAGCTACAAAATAACATAAATCAGGTTTCTTTATATGTCTGCATTTTGTGTTATAATTTCTATGTAATTTTGTATAATTGAAATTTAAACATTTATATTAAAAAAGTTTTTAATTTTTTACTATCAATAATAAAACATCATTACTTATACTATTAAAGGCTGGTAATATTACGCCTCTGGTGCATACATATTTCGAAAATATTGTAATTTATGGCCTACGTCACACGTTGCTTTTCTTATGTGAAAAAATGAAAAAATTAACGAAGAATAAAATTTTTTATAATTTTTACACATAGGGAAAACCGACAGTTCCACCTAAAGTAAAATTGAACTGAGAACGAACGCAAAATGCCCTTAAAACATAGCAAAGAATAAAATAAACACATTTTTATTAGTGTTTAATAATTATTATTTTTTCACGGCTATCCTAAAAATTGCTATTATTTACTCCATTGCCCCAATGGAAATATAGTATTTCTCACCCTTGGTAAATAATGATAATAAAAAAGCACCTAGGTAAATAATAAAAACAATTCTATAATTTTAACTTAATTATCAAATAGAAGTAGAAAATTAATGGTAGCAGTGAAAAAAATTCTATATTATATACCTCGGGTAAGAAAGCTATTATTTACTTCGCAAATTATATCCATCGGCGCTACGCACCTCAGACATATGCTCGGTAAACAATAGCTTACTTCTGACCCTAGGTGTATAATAAATATACTATTTAACTAATAAATACCAGGTAGATAATGTAAAAATCTTCTTTAGAAGTTTTGACTGAGCTGCACTTATTATTTTAAAAAATGAAGCATTAAATATTTATCCATAAGCAATACATTTAAATATTCTTAAATATATTTATTAAAGAAATAAAGTTTTTATTACTAATAAAACTGCTAGTATGTATGATTTGAAATGCATTTTATAAAGAATGGTACAAATCATTGATTAAAATACCTTTTTGTAGGAAAAATAAAGTACTAACATTATTTTGGTTTATTCTGTCAGTCCTATCATTTACGACATAACCTTTTCGGACACCCAGTATCATTCGGAAATGGGATTTAAAATAAAATAGTATAAATAAGAAAAGTAGAACGACGACCTTATAAATTAGGATTTTTAGGTACTGCCTGTCAAAAATGACCTTTTTTTAAAACTGTAATCTAATATTTTTAAGCATTATAATTTAATTCCTTTTTTTTTATTAAAAACCCCTTCTATACATGAAAATATAGCTTAACTATTTACTTATCTCTAGATTAACCTATATCAATTAACTACTTCCCAGCACAAACACTGTTTAATATACAATATTTACCATCCTTATTGCTTCGCTGCGCATATAACGCTGTTAAATTTTTATTAAGAGAACTTTAGGTTTAGTACTGTTAATTAAACTATATAGTAAACACAATAAAACGTATACGTGTGTGTTAATATTATAATAGGATAATAATAAAATAATCTATTTTAGCAGTTTAACTTTCCTTACGATTTAGTGTTCATTATAACTTCTGCACTGTAATATTTGTTTTAAATGCGTTAAAAATGTTATTATTTAAAGAAATAAAAAACATACAAAAAACCCTTTAGTGTTTTATATTCATGTGTAAACACTGGCCCAGCTACCACAAGGTTGTTTTTTTACAGTTTTTTGGTAAAATGAACAAAAACTACAAATAGCCATATTTGACCCATAATATGATATTATTATGTTATTAACATACAGGATCAGCTAAGTATACATAATATACTTGCGGCGAAGTCGCGCGGCGGTGACACCGCTAAATATGTAACGTATCTATTGTTATAAGTTGCAACATATTTCCGACCGCGCCGCAAATTAATTTCAACTTGTAACAATACACGCGTTGCCGCGCCTATGCCGCGACTACGCCGCAAGTATCGTCCCTAATAGTGCTTGTTTTGTTATTGCATTACTGGCCGATATACTTTTAACTCTTGCTTATACAGTATACAGGTTCAGTTAAATAATATAACACTAGACAATGTTAGGAAAAGAGACAATCTAACTAAACACCAGCATGTAAACAGGCGTGACTAATAGTGATTGTTATGTTATTCTATTGCCGGCCGATGAACCAAAACGCATTGCTCATATTGTATGCAGAGAGTGCATTTATTTACTATTAGCCCTTTTAGTTTTTAACGGATCAATTTAAAAAAAATAGAACTTTAGAATATGACTTTTGATGCATATACATATATGTATATACTATATTTTAGAATAAAATTGACAGATAAAAATTTGTAGATAGCTGCTGGGCGCCAACTTGGAAAATAATTAGGTCCAAAGGAAGGTCTTGGGGCTCTAAATAAAAAAATTTAAGGTCCTATTTTCAAACAAATTAGTACTATATGTATGTGTGCTAATCATCAATGGCGGCTAGTATGTGGATAAACGAGGGCCAATTCACCCAAAGAGGTGTAATGTATGTATAAGAAAAAAACTTTTGTTTTTGTATTTTTGTCTTTCAAAATTGTTCAAAACTTTCTGCTAGGAGGCAAGAAGAAATCGAGTAAGTAGAATGTTTGGGGTAACGACTTTTTTTCTTTGCTCTTCAACTTTTTATTACGTAAGAATAGAATACGTAGGTATGTAGTAACCTTTTTTTATCTTCAAAATTTTTGACACAGAGCATCTATATAAAATCTCAAAACTCGCCACCCTTGGCGCTAATTACTAATTTTTACAGCAATTATTAATATTTTTATATTTATTACCAATTTTTTAAATAAATCAATAATATGATTAAAATCTTCAACAAAAAAATCGATACTGCCGATCATTGCAGGTCAGTATAGTACAAAAATACAACAGTGACGGCAAAAAAACAATATCTTAACTATTTGTTTTTTAGAAAATTAGTTTTTTGCAATTAGCGAACATATATGTAGGTTACTATTTTTTAAAAATTAGTAATATTTTTAGATAATTACTAATTTTTCCTCAAAAAACCAGTAATAATATTAAAATCGTTAACGAAAAATCGATTCTGCCGATCACTGCTTTGCAGTAACTAATAAAGGAAAAAAACCTAATCGGCTGAACGTGAACGTTGTGTTACCAAGGTAGCGATCCAAATGCGAAGCAAAAAAATAAATTACATCCCGCCTCGCTAATGTCTGTCGCAAAATCGGCTTCCGTAACAAGTCAAACCTTGGACCTTTTGATGACAGTTTATCGTTTATAGGTTTATAGTATACGGGTAAAAACGACGGATTGTTTTAGACGGGTAATCGGGTGCGCAACTTGAATTTTATTACTATTATTATTTTTAATTTAAAAAGTTAGACATGGGATCCACACCAAGTATATAATAGATCAGAGTTTCTTAAAGTAGGGTCCACGGGGTATCTCAGTTAAACTTTAAGATTATCCTTACCAGAAAATTATTTAACCATAAAGCAGTATCGAGCAACGGGTTAGCTAGCGAATTCAATTATAATTAATAGGTACAGTCACCCATTATAAATCGGTCAAAAAAAAGTGTTAAAGCAAATGTGTGCATGCAGATGTCTTTTCAAAGTTACTTTAGCTCAAAGCAGATTGATAAACAAAAACACATGGGTGGGTAGTCCATTCACATTAGGAACTTAAGTTTAATAATACCAATTGCTTGGTTTAAAATCAGACATTTTTCGAGGCAGTTGGTCGCGACACACGGCGCTCAATATGCGGAACCCACTCGGTACCTGTGGCACGTTCGAGTTGTATCTCCCTAGTCGCGTCGCCTCGCACTCGCTATACGCGTCTCAATTTTCACCTTGCCTAAATGTTGCAAATTAAAGCGCTGGTCTATATTAACTTGGATCCGCGATCGGCGGCGGCCGTATGGTTTCTATAAATTTAGTACACAAGCAGACGTCGCAAGTTTATCAGTGTACAAAATAAGCGAAAAGTTACTGCTGCTTATACTGGTAGAAGAAGAAGAAGATCTTAATACCACTAATCTTGTCCACAAAAAGTGGATGAGATGTCTCAAAATAGAGATAAAGATAAAAGGTGAAATTTTCACTGTTTCACCTACATCTTCTCAAATCTTGTGTTTTGCCTCATTGTCTTTGTAATCCCTATGCGAAACATCGTATAAAACGGCATTTGCATGGACACAATTGATCAAGAGTTTACCGATTTTTTTATTAAAGCTGCATTTGTGACCTGCAGCTTAGTTTAAAACCTACAGTTACCTTGGCGATTTTACGGATCTAAAATAAGTCAAGAGTATATCTATTATTTTTTAATTTAATTAAAATTGATAAGTATTAAATATTTGAGATGGAGTTTTCTGAAGGAGATATGTACAGTGCGTACCAATCTAACTTGTCCACATTTTAAATGTCTATAACTTTTTTATTTCTTAACTTAAAAAATGATCCAAATACCAACTTGTACAGTGAATTATCAAGTTCATTTTTCTGTTATGAAGATTACACAAAACAATTTTATTAAGAGAATATATTGACATACCTTACCATTTTTTTAATGCCCACACCCTGTATATTATACCACCAATAAATAGATCTTTAAAGAGCTTTAAAAAATACTACATTTGATATAGCTATTGTAACTTAGTTACTGAAGCATTGTTTAATGCCTAAGGTTGAGAAATTATTATTTTTTAATTGCTGTGAACTTTTTCACGTGATTTTATTATATAATTTACCCACAGTACTGCTTAATTAATAATTTTAAGTAGTTGTGACACCATAAGAGTGTCCAAATAATTTTGACCTGCTACATCTACTGTTTATCCCTCTGTGCAGCGCCCATCCTAAATACTATAAACATTATAAGGCAATAATATATGATTAATACAATATGAACATATAGGGATAATATCAGACTTTTATAACCATATTAAACATATGATGGAGGATAAAAAGATCGTAATGTTTGCTTAAAATATTCATATACTTTACTGTTTAAATTTGCACAATATAAGCGCTGCTAAAAGGTAAACACTAATATGTTGGTTTTAATTTAAACTAGGTTTTAAAAACAAATATCAACCATTATCAGTTAAGCTTGCCGAAAAAGGCCAAGCAAGCTAAATAAAAATTATTTGATAACCAAATTTGTTTTATTTAATAAGATTATAAAATAGCTTTTTAATTTTTCTTAAATTTTAATTTTGCTTTGGGCTTAACTAATAATATTTATTAACAAAAACACAACGAAAGGTAGAGGAAAGTAACCAAATATGGAATAGTTCCCTAATATGGAACACCGGCATTTCTCTTATACGGAAACTCACACACGCAATTAAAGGGGTTTTCCCTTTTTTAGTGCCCATTTGTAAGTAAAAGTAGTAAAATGACAGTAGAGCAAGCTCTTTCGTCACTGTAGCAACATTTAGTTTTATCGCTTTTTCATAACTTTTTAAGGTTTTTAAAAAATACTACCATACTAAATTTAAAGAAGAGGGACCTCTAAATATTTATATTAAGGACTGAAATCTTTACGATATTTTTTTATCACCCTAAACAATATTTTTAAAATATATTTTCAAAAAAGAAGTCAATTTTTTGGCCCAGTCTACTGTTTATAGTAATTCCTATTTGGGATACCTATTTCATATTTAGCTTACCTCATTATTTTTGAGTTTTTTTTGAAATCTTAATTAAAAATTATTCAACGTAATTTAAAATTTTTACAAAATAAAGGACAAATATATGATTGTTAGTAATGACTACAAAAAGTTTTTTATTAATAAAATTATGCTAACTATGTGTAAAAAACAAAATGGTTTTCCATATTTGGTCACTTTCCTATATATCTTAACCATAACTGAATCGGTCATTTGAGAAACAGCACATGTCAGTTTTAAATCATTTTACAGAAAATGAAAAAAAATGAAAATCTAAAAGGATAGTTGACAAAATTATTTTTAAATAATTAGCATTAAAAACCTGCCTGATTACTGGCAAAATACGATAATATTTGAACCTTAAAGAAAAATAAGTAAAAAAATATTGGTATGTGAAAATGCGCGACATGTGATGTTTCTGAAATGAACATGAAAACTCAGCAAATAAGGTTATATTTATATTGAATAATACATGGAAAACATTACAAAAAAAAAACAATACTAAATTTTCAGTTCTTGTCCAATTTACTCCTATTATCTCTGTATAGAAGTCGTGGTGTTCTTTTGGAATGTATAAAAAAGTGGCTTTATGTCATCAAGTTTTTTTAAATTTATAGGAATCTATCCTTGTGAATAAGCTGGTTGTTGAACAAGGGTAGGAAGTTGTAATAAGTTGGAAGTGGCAAGTCTAAATTTATGGCTCGTAACACCATCTATAAAATTAAACGCCTCAACTACCCCAGGTTCATTTGAAGAATATCTTCTCTACCAAGAGATTCAACTGACAAAATGTTTTTAGAGAACTTCGGCCACCAGCTTTTAAAATCAGCAATATCTTAAGTTTTTGCAATTTTTACAACATATTACAGCACCTTTATAATTAATATATTCTTCACCTTTTAGTCTAGCATTTTTATTATTTCACACTTGTATAACTTTCTTTTTTCCTTTTTTATCGAAGCATTATCACTTTTACTACTTGTAGACGCCATGTTTTACAATAACAAACAACAAAACAAAAATCTGCCTACTTATAATGCTTCGAGAAAGAGCACATGTCAGCACCGACTTGTGTAGTTACTAAAGGGAATCAAATATTAATAGGAGAACAAAATCGTACAATATTATGAGACAAGTGATTTTTCCGTATAACTCGATGTATTTACCCTTAAATATGGAATTAACAGTATAATATCAAAATGGCCGAAAATATGACATGTGCTGTTTCTCAAATGACCGATTCAACTTAGAAATACCATTAACTTTTTAGCGGATAAAACTGGTGTCGATAAAGTGTTATCAAAAAGTCATTCTTTTTAGGTAGGAAAAAAATTATATAAGTAAAGTTATAGCTTGAGATTAAAAAAGTGTTGGAGAGTTTAAAATTTTATAACTTTACCTCTACTTAACCAACTTTGTATATTTTATGGATTCGGAAATTCCTATATTTTGCCACAACTTTGTAGCACCCCAAGTAAAGACGTTATTTAGTTAGACCATAAAGCAACCAAATGTGAAATTGGTATTATTTTATATATCTTATAAAAAACACACAAAAATGGCACAAAATTTATTCACGACTTGAAGCATAAAGTCTTTATACAAAAACTATTATCTTAGCTATTTTTTGCCGTACATGAAAACATAAGAATTAAAAAATTAGAGAAATTTAATTTCTTGAGCACACACACAAGGGTTTTATATGACGTAAAAATTATGATATTTTGGTAAAAACTTTCAAAAAAAAAAAATTAAAAAAGTTTTTTATTTAAATCGTTAACATTTTTGTCTTTTTGATCGTGTTTTTAAATAATACCAATCTTAATACAGGGTGATCATTTTTTAAGTCGACACTATTGCTAACTTCCCTATTATTGGAGATACGAAGTCAGGTAAATAAGCAAAGTGGTAGGAAACAATTGAACATCGCGGTTTTAAGTTATTTAAAAAAATATACTTTTTTTTAAATAGAACACCCTGTATATCATATCACCATTCTAAAGACCTATCAAAGAGTGTTAAAAAGTCCTCATGTGTTATATCCAACTTTTAATAGTTTCGGAAATATGGCCATCCTCGAGAATTTAATAGTAAACAGACATTTTTAAAACAGATCACCCTGTATATTACATCACCAATAAATTGATATTTTAAATAGTTTTAAAAAAATACCACATTTGATATATCTATCTTTTATAGTTTTGGAAATATGGCCATTCAAATCTAAAAAATAGTAGATATAATGAATATTTTATCTTTAACACTAAACTTAGTGCTTATAGCTTGGAGCTGAGAGATAATGACAATTTAACATAATTTTCAAATTTAGTGATGCAATATACGGGGTGTTTATTTTAAAAATGCCAATTTACTATTAAATTCCTGAGGATGGCCATATTTCCGAAACTATTTTAAATTGGATAAAACACGTAAGGACTTTTCTAAAGCTCTTTGATAGATCTTTGGAATGGTGATATAATATACAAGGTAATCAACGATTTACGACTTTAAAAGTTTCTCTTACCTAGTTAAAGAGCTTCAACCAAGAAAAAGTCACTTAATGGTGAACGCTGAACTTACCTAAAAAGAAAGAAGTATAATTAAAATTTCTTGGTAAATAAAAATTTAAAAAAGAGGAGAAAATGCTCTAAATGGGGACAAGGTTATACTTTATAAATACCTATACATGTATACACAGGGTGGCCCACTGGAAACTGCCGCGATCGATTTTTCGAAAAGTACGCTTTGAAAATTTTTAAAAAATTGGTATTGTTATAAAGTCAGTGGGGGACATACAACTAAAGTCTTTTGACTGCACTAATACTATTATATTATTTATTTTTTAGATTCTGCGTAAAATTTATATATAATGTTCTATACCTTAGTCTAACCGTTTTTGACTTATTTTAAATTTTATGTCAAAAATGACGTTTGCAAGCTATAAAATAACCTTCAATTTCTTCTAAACAAAAGTCTTTAATATAAGTTGAGGTTGGGTTTTTCGTCGAGAAAGAACTACTTTAGCAGACTGTATTAATATTAACACAATTACTAAATACAGAGTGGTTAAAAATAATCGTTAAAAATTATTACGACAAAAACCTTAAAAGTAATTTTTTTTAAATGGAAACCCCTAACTTATTACCTTATCCTATTAGGTATTAAAAATAAAGATAAGTTTGTATAAGGATGTCTATTTCAAAAATGTATAGTTATAATTTAAAAAGCACAACCGTTTTATCATAATATCATTTACTTGAATAAAGGTCAAAAATTATAAACTACTGCACAAATAATTAGCTAACTGTTTGTATCTACATTTTATTGATTTACTTTACACACTCCCCTGTTTAATAATTAAATAACAACATTTTTTTATTTTTATAGTTTTTTATAATGTTGCATTATTAAACCTAAATTACCAGCCAAAACTTAATTAAATTAGTCGATTTGGTGCATTAAAATTGGCTTTATCAAAGATAAAAGCCTGAAAGCCCCTGTAATGACCGCAGTTGTAATCAGACTATAGCATGCACACATATTGACGTCAGGTTTTACAATAGGAATTAAACACAAATTGCAACCGAATTACCATTTTATTGGTTGACTCGCAGCAGAAATAGATGTTGATGTTTCCCATTTGGTAATAGTTATGCAGGTATACAAACCTCATTTCGTATCTTGGGATTGTTTATGTTACATACGCCGATTATTAAAAAAGGTACAAGAGCATACTTATTAGAGATTTTCTCACGTAGTTTTTCCGCTGAACACGAATCTGAAATCAGAACTAGAGGTCAAACTGCAAAAAAACAAATTTCCGGTTCCCGGGGGATTAGCATTTTTCTTTTAAATAGGAAGGGAAGTTATGTAGTACCATGTTTTATAGACCCTTTTTATAAAAAAATACCAGTACCTCAGTCCTAGTCGTTCTTTTTAGGGTTGACTTCTAGTTTTGAATTCAGAGTCGTATTCAGCAGAAAACAATACGTGAGAAAATCTTTGTGCGATATTCAGCACAGACCACTTTTTTATTTTGTGGATCTGTATTATCTAACTGGTTTTTGTGTTCTTGTAATCTTTAGAAAATAAAAAGAAAATATAAACATTTAAAAGGTATTGGTTTTGTCGTCAGTGTAAAAAGGAGACAAAATTTCTTATCGACAATTTAAAATACACTCGTTTAAAGCCGCGTACGGATGTGTGCAACGAAACCTGTAACGTGACATGCAATGCAACAAAGGGTCTTGATATCGTTGCTGCAACCTCCTCTGCCAGTAGGCTTATCCGCTTTAGAAACAAACTTGTAGACCAACAATGTTGTAGTGCAAGATCTTTTTTATTTTAGCATACTAATTGGTTAAAAAATCCCGTAAACCAAAAGATGTCGTGGCTGGTAGAAAACTCAACTATTTGATAAAAGAAACGGTTTTACGAAATTGATTTCTCTGTATAACTTTTAATTAATTGAAGTATTTTTTTCTTTCGTCTTCAAATTTTACTTCGTTTTCATTGTTCCTTGCAACAGCACTTAAACACGTCCAAACGAAACTGCCATCGAACGCCATAGTGTTTGGGCAAAAAATCGACACCTATATGGACAGCGACGAACGTTCCAGCACGCATTACGCGCAAATGTTCAAACGTGCACACATTGTTGCGTTGCATGTTGCATTGCAGGTTACAACACCCGTCTGTACGCGGCCGTAAGACGCATACAGATGTGTGTAATACAACGTGCAATGCAACATGCAATGCAACAAAGGACAAAGGGTCTCGTTGCTGCAACCTTCCCTGCAAATTGAATTATCCACCTTTGAAACGAACATGTAGACCAAAAAGGTTGTAGTGCAGAGTATTTTTTTATTTTAACATATTGCTTGATAGAAAATAGCCGGCCAACCAAAAAGTAAAATCCGTCACACACACAATTTGGTAACGTCGTACTCCGCCTGACCCGAATGAGTGAGACATGGTATCCGTTAGCAAAAAAATAAATTCCTAAATCGGGAAAAATTGTTAATTAGTTTATTGCTACCTTAATGCAAGAAATGTTTATCCGAACTAAAATTACATTTAATTTTTGGTATGTTTTACTGTATCAGTGCGTGAATTTTGATTTTTAACTGTAATTTATGTGAATTACTAAAATATTTTTTTCTTTTTTGGTGCATCGTTTTAAAAAATTGAATAATAATTGTCGGAATTGGTGGTATGTATCGCCAGGCATCGGTAAGTCCTGTCATTTATTTAAGTAAATGTACTGTACTAAAAGCATTGGAAAGTTAAAAAAATTGCCACAAAAAATAGCTTGAAAGTATTCAATAATTCAAGGTATAATTTTCAAAAAATATCATACTAACGCAACGTAAACAATTCGGTGAATCAGGTTCGGTCCTCGTGCTCTGTAAAGCGGCTGTTTTGCAGCGTTGCCAAATGTTTGGAAACATTTAATTATTTATTACTCATTTTACTCAAAAACGGTTGATTTTTGGACATAATGTAAAATGAAATTTTTGTTTAAAATAATGCAAGAAATCACCCCTTGAAGTAATAAACATTATTTCCCTAACACCCTGTATAACACATTCTTTAACTCAGAATTATTTCTGTTTATTAATAATAAAAATTATAAATGCATGTGCAAACAAATAAATATATGATAGAATGCACAAAAATCTTTAGAATTCACAGATTTTTAAAACAAATAACATAAATAAATATACCATCTACCAGCCAATATGACTTTTTACACTATGTGCATATACACATATCGTCGGCAATACCGCAAAACCAAGTATCTGCAAAAACCAAATTTTAAAGGAGGCTCTAAAATCAATACGGTGTTGCGTTATTTAATCTTTTCTGCCTTAAAATGTGGTTACTTTAATGGTTAGAGTTTACTGTTGATTAACATATAATAATACGTGCATTTAGTTCTGACGTCATGACGCAGGCAAGGAATCCAAACAATAGATTTTTATTATGGAAATTCGTGATGAAAGTTAAAATAACGCGATTCATGTGAGTTTTTTGTGTGTTTTAAAGTGTTTGTGACTAGTGTCGGCTATTTGTGACACTGTGACCCTAAATTTTCGTGATTATTTGTGATATTTATTCAACTAACTTAACTATGTGAACAAAAGTATAATTTTTACGAACTTCAATCGATAATATTAATGCTGAAAGGTTCCTCGTAATCCATTTTGATAAAACTAATATAAAATATCTTAAATAGTGCCACTAATATAACAAAAATGAAAAATAAAGTATATTTTCCAAAGAAACCTTTGTTTGTTTTATGGTGAGGCGAGAGGGTAGAGGGGTTTGTTTGGATTCCATTCAAAGCCTTAAAAATATACCTCTAGAGTCAGCCTTTATGGCAGTGTAAAAAAGCGCATGAGAAAGAAATATGACAAGACTATAATCTATCGCTTTTGATCCTGCTGACCACTATAATTCTCTAATTATGCAGAGCTAAAGTTTATTGCTTTTTAAGCATGCGATTGTTTGCACAGCTAAGCGACAAGACTGCCTCTAAGAGGTATGTTCTTGAGGGTAGAAAAACGTCAACGTCGTGTGACATCACACTTAATTCCAGAACCGCCCAGAACGACACCATAAGTGTTCCTTTTACAATTTTTTGACATTTTTTCATGTCGTAGAACCGCTCTTGACACTACTGACTAGTTCGGAGAACAGTTTAGAACGGTTTTACAAGGTAAAAGGAATACACTAAATGCGCGTATAGCAAGACCGGATTGTATTGTGTATTAAATATATCGGAACCTTACTTTTGCCTTAAAATACTTTTTTAAAAGTTTTGTGTACTAAGTTTTGTTAAAATATAAAAAATAAACATCGTTTCGATTTTTTGTCAGTTACGTGGTTTTGCTGAATCGCCGACGATATGTTGGTTATGGTTATGGTTAACAATAAACCAGAACTATTTAAAACTCTTTTTAAAATAAAATGTGTTTAAATCCTCAATTATTTTTGATCCACTGTCAATTTTTTTACGTATTAACGTTAAAAATGTACTTTTTTATTTATTCATATGGCCCCAATAAATTATTCAACAAATATTTGGTTACCGAATATGCAAACTGACAAACAAAGACAGTAAATATTCAAACATTTTCAGTTAATTGTAAATATTGGCAAAAATTGTGTCAGCTTTTTAATGAGTTTCAAAAATTTAAAAGCCTGCGGTCTTAGTTGTCGCTATCAGGACCAAGTTTTCATTACCAATATTTCTGTTAAAGTTTTATTTTTGCAAACTAAATATTTATTTTGTTATTTTAAAAACCTGTAAAAGATTGTTGCATAAAATTTCTATTTCTTTTATAAATCAATTGTTTACCACTTTACTACTTTTCAAAAATCGGCGCCAATGTATCAAAAATCATTTTTATGAAATTTTTGGCAGAATCATGTTTAAAATAAAATGCTGATTACGACGACCCATGTTTTCATCTTGAATTTTGGTCAAATGTTTTTAAACCGCAATTGTTTTGACAGTTAAGAAAAAAGTGCATTAAATAAAATTTATTTTATTTTTTTGACTAATTTTGCACCGAAAATGACTCTTTACATTTTTTCAAAAAATTAATATTTTTTTATCAAGTTATACCATATGGACAATACTTTACCATTTAAATAATGTACGACAATATGATAAATTTGACAGGATGATTTTTTTTATAGAATTGTTTTTTTTTTTTATCTTTGGACAAACCACGAAGGCTAAAAGCCTAAATACTAACGTACCGTGGGTGTCTTAAGCGAGGTAAGAGGGAGTTTGTTGACACGGGACTTAAATACTTGAAGATTTGGGGCAGCAGGTTCCACAACCTAGAAACTCTAGGGATAAAAGAACGAACAAAGTGGGAAGTTCGGGGCCTGTCCAGTTGGACCGCATAGGGATGCATACGCGCGGAACCACGAGTTTCTCTGTTGGGAACCGTAAGCGGAGGAACTATACTGGACAATTCTTCAGAGCAGAAGCCATGGAAGTATCTATAAAAAAGCGATAAATCCCCCACAGCCCGACGATGTGCAAGAGAGGGAAGCCTTTCTGTAAGTGAAGGATCATTAATGAGACGAATAGCTCTTCTTTGAATAGAATCAAGAATGCTTAGGGTTGTGGGGGACGCCATGCCCCATGATATGAGAACAATATTCCAAGGGAGGTCGGATTTGGGACACATATAAAGTGTATAAATTAGAAGGGGAAAAATACTTTTTGGCTCGAAAGAGAAATCCAAGCTTTTTTGAAGCTGCCGTGGCTATAGATACAATGTGATTATGCCAGTTAAGGTTACTTTCAAATGTGACGCCCACAAGATTAAAGGTGTCTTTGCTCTGTAAAACTTGGCCGCTCATAAGTAGAGGATGAGTATTTGATGACTCTTTTCGCGACAAGGAACATGATTGTGTTTTGGATGCATTAAAATGGACGAGATTTTTAGCGCCCCAATCCAATATTAAATTAAGATCCTGCGAAAGAGATATCTGCATCGCTCTGCGTTTGTTTTCCAAGTCAGGTTTAGTAATGGGTTTAGGAACCTGAAAACTGGAGTGAAGGGTACTATCGTCGGCGAAACTATGAATGGAATTAGTTATTATTGTTGTTAGGAAAATAAAAATAAATCTAGGAAGTCTAAATTGCCAAACCGCTTACTTTAAAATTTTCAAAGGTTGAAAAATTTTATAAAAAACATGTCATGTCAAATTTTTTATACTGTCGTACATTATATAAATGGTAAAGTTGGGCCACATTGCCTATTTTCAATTAACTAAATGGTAATAACTTGAAAAATAATAATTTTCGAAAAAATGTAAAGAATCATTTTCGGTGTAAAATAAGTCAAAAAATAAAATACCATTTTATTTTTTATTATCTCCTTCTCCTACCAACACAGACATACAAATGGAAACGGAGGTCAGTGATACCTCAAATATACGGCCACACCGGAAGTAATATAGAAAACAACTGATTCCACGGACTGCACATTTATGTGACATACCTACGTATTAAAATTTATTTTAATATAAAAAATAAAGAGGTTAAAGGGGTGAAACACCGTCTAGGGGCACAAAGTATGTAGGGTAGTTTTCCTTGGACACCACTGAACCGATTTTGAAAAACTAAAAACTTTTAAAGAGAAAATTTGAAACCCTGTAAGTAAAGTAGAGTCGGATTTAACTAAGAAAATGCCAAATGCAGTCATACAACTAAAGACAAAACTAAACTATTACTTTCTTAACACGTCGTTTAAATAGTGTGCGAGCAACAATTAAAAAATAATTTAAAAGTTAGACAAACACGACGAGCTGATAACGGTGGTGGCTTTTTCTTAGTTGAATCCGACTCTATTTAATTCTCGTTTCTATTTTAAATTTTTGTCGTTTATTTTGGTGGGTGAAAGGAATAACTTTAAAAAAGGAAAATTTGATACAAAAATATGTCTACCAAACCAAAAATTAAAATTGATAAATAACGACGGGGTGGCTTGTTCTAATTGAAATGCACTGTATAATACCTAGCGAAATACTGATAAATTAAGCTCAAACAATAATGGCAGCCAAAGAAGGTATTACCTTATCCGTTTTTCAAGACGCTGGCTTGTCTCCATTAAACACAGAGTAAGCAAATTGCAAATTTGCCTACTTGTGTTGGTATATCTCGGCGCCATCCCACGTCGAAGTTGTCTCAAAACCCTTTCGAACGCCTAATCGCCTTAGAACACTCCAAATCATTAGCAATGCAAACAAAGGCCTTAAATAAATGGAAAAGGCTAGACTAGCGGTGACCTAAGTTGTGTACCTTTTACAGAAAAATAGTGTATTTTGGTTTTTCATATTTACAAATAATTATTAAATAACAGTAGGGTTGCTAAGTTTTTGATAAGGTAAGGAAGGACTATTCCTGCTAGCTAAGGTAGCAGCAGATGTAGAATTCCGACAAAATAGGTCTAAATACAGTAATTAATTTTAAAAATTGCACTTCTAACAACAAATAATTTATTGCCATTGATATACAGGGTGTCCGTACTTTATTTATACACGAAATAATTTTGCCCCTGTAGAAGATAGAAAAATAAACTTAAAATAAAAATGCTTATTTAGAAACACTCTTTTTATTGACAAAACTAGTTAATACACAAGATGTCTTAAAAACATAATTTTTATGGTAACTTGATACTTATTTATTCTTTTTCCTGTATCATTTTTACTGACAAGTAGGTTTGTTTAAATGGAACATCCTGTATATTTTGACAAATTTTAAGTATGTGTTAAATTCTATATCAAAAATGTATAACACCTTTTACGTCAATTATTGTTGGTTTCTGAGAATAAAAACTCTGTTTTTAAAACACCTTGTATATTAACTGGTACTGTCAATAAAAAGGGGGTATTTAAACAAACATTTTTATTTTTAAGTGTATTTTTGTATTTTTTACCGGAGCGATTCGTTTATAAATATTCTTGGGACACCCTACCCCACCATATTTGACACGGTCTGTAGCTGAATAACCATTGGGAAACCTATTATAGAGGTCGGTTAAGGCCACAGTATAAAATACAGTATAAAATTATTTTAGTCTAAACAGTGTGTCTCAAGAAAGTGTTGACGTATTAAAGTTATATTTTTTAAATGGAACACCCTATATTTTATGACGGTTTTAGATTTTACATAGAAAAATTGCTCAAGTTTGTTAATAGTACCAAGTGTCTAGTTTTATTCGTTTTTGTAATATTTATTTTTTTTAATGCAAAGGTTTATGGTATTAGTAGAGTAATCGCGGCTCGCCGACTCGTGTGTTTTGCACTGCTTCGTCGACGGCTCGGCGAAAACGACTCTGTCTATTTTCAGTCTAGGGCATAAATCAGACGGAGCAGTTTTTGCCGCTAGCCTAAATGTGAACATTTAGTGTATTTCTTTTATGCTTTAGAACCGCCCAGAACGACAACGTAAGTGTTCCTTTTATAATGGAATTGTTCTGCAGAACCGTTCTATTACCTCTTCCCTTGCCTCTCATGCACCATCATCGCAGGAGGTTGGTGTTCATTTTAAAACTGTTTTAATCGCTTTCAGTACCGGTTCCGATTCTTCAAGTTAAAAGGAATACACCAATTGTATTAAATAATTTTATGATTATATAAATTTCTAATGCTACTTATTTAAAGTTTTAATATTATAACTTGTTGAAATATACTGTAAACGAACTGTTGATTGTTCATTTAAAACTGAACTCTAACACAGTTTTCACCAGACACGTCAGTTTCGAAAATGTATTTACACCTTTTCCGCGATAATCTAATAAAATAACACAAGAAATATTAATGTAAATTTCCAGGTCTAGATACATTTTGTGCAAACGTGTTCATTCAAAAACAAATCCATTAAAATTAAACATTTATAAATACATCCTCATTAATTAAATCCGTAGGAAATTCTATACAGTTACTTTAAAAATAATCTAATTAATGCAACACTAACAAATATAACAATTATTTAAATAACATAATTTGTTAATTAGTAAAATGTAGACATTACTAAATGTATGAAGCTTTAAATAGAAGCAACATACTATGAAATTATTATTTTTTAATTAATTAAATTTTATCCTCTCTTTGAAATGTGGCATGATAAAAATAAGAAAAAAATAAAAATAGAAAATTTTATTTTATAAAAACAATGTTGTGGCAATGTGTCTTAACCAAATTTTATTAATATTAATCAAGACTTTCTTGTCGAAGTTTAAAATTTTCTTAGATATTTTGCAAAAACTTTTGTTAATAAATAATTTGCTAAAAATAAAACCTTAGTTTAAACTTACCATAATTATTGTAGAAGCATCTTTAAGAGTTACTTTAGTAGTTTAAAAAATATATATTTAGTTTAAAAATACTACAGAATTAAACCAATTACGTTACAAGTCATCCTACTGACTCATTAGGAGGTTTAGATTTTTTATTCCAGTGATGATCTATGTACAGGTTGTTACAGAATGCTGCTAAGAAAAGTTAATGGGCAGATTCTGTATAAGAAATTATAAATAAAAGGTCACATAAAATGTCTTCGCAAATTTTTCGTTCTCAAGAAACAGGGTATTAAACTTTTCAAAAAACTGAAAAGTTTCGAAAACACTTATTTAAGTAAAAATTGTTAGACTAGATATAAACCTTATTTAAATATGTTATTTACTGCTGTTGTTACATAATCGCTAAAAAAAATTTATAAAACCTCATTTAAAAAAGAAAAAAAAATCTATTTTTTTATTATCTCAAATATGCAATTAAGTGGATATTTTTTATCTTTAACTAAACAATATATATATATATATATAAAACAAAAGATATAAAAACCTCTATTTCTATTTGCTTAATTTAAAAAAAGCACATACAATTTAAACACATTTACACATTTAGTAGCGTACAGTTTTTTTTTGTTAGAAATATTCCTTCACATGCCGCTCGAGACGCCACTGGACTTATTCGATAAAATTAGGTAAGTAATACCCCCTTAATGCCATAAATAACACTGTCAATAAATCGAAATTGGGTAAAGGTTACATAGGAAGTTTAAAAAAAAACAATTTTTTACAAGTACCATGTGTACCTTGAGAACGAGGAATTTGTGGACCCATGTTAATATGAACCTTTTTATTTTTAATAGTGAAATCTGTCCTTAAATCTTCTTATAGAGATCAGCGGCCCAGTGTGCAAGCACGACCCGGGTCGATCCCCGGACCCCAAGGATATATGCCAACGGTCTTTGCATTGTCCAACCACTGCTTTCTTTGAAATTACCAAAGTTTAGCGACGTCGGGCAGTAAATAAATGGGTGACTACCAGTAAACACCATGTGCCGTCGGGTTTAGGTTAGAGTTTGCACTACCGCGTTGTCTAAAAGCATAAAATTTAGTTTTTGCATGTTTCGGCACTTGGACAACTCTTAATGCAACTGGTGGTGGTTTTAAGACGTAATAATCCAGGACCTAGTACCTAGTACGTATAACTTAATATTATTATTAATATTAATAATATTATTTCTACTTATCAAATTATTTGACGAAGGTGCGATATCTAGATGTTATTTACCATTTACCCTTAAACTATTTTCTATTATATTCTCATAAATATGGTAATATTTTTCAACTAAAATAAATTTTAACGATGGGGGTTAAAATGTCAATATTGCACGGATTTAAGGATTAATGGACTATTAAACAGGTAAAACCCTTGGTTATATTTACCTCTGTGTTTATGTTCACCTAATCCGTTAA
Organism: Listronotus bonariensis; assembly: GCA_014170235.1. NCBI lineage: Eukaryota > Metazoa > Arthropoda > Insecta > Coleoptera > Curculionidae > Listronotus > Listronotus bonariensis. The sequence continues at coordinate 28,856 of JACEGR010003375.1, forward strand.
ATACGTACATATTGTGCAATATAAACAAGCAATAAATAACTAAATAAATAAATGAACACATGGATTAACAATTTAAAGCTTCTGTTTAAATTGTACCAAAAGATTACGCAGCCCCACAAAAAAGTTCATACACAAGAGTCAGACATAATTATGTTTGACACTTGTTTATGATTATTACATTTTAATGATGATTTTTTAAATAATTTTATAAGAAAACAATTCAAAAATAACAAAAATATATAATCTGATACGATCCGAACGATTTTCACAAGCCGAGATAATAATAACAGTATTTTTTCACATATTTAAATATCTATAGCCGCTTTTTCCACCGATGAAAATGTATACATAATATACCATTTTTCTTTATATCATCTAAGCTTTGCAACCCAATAGTCTCTCGAGTAAATCCCCATATTATGCATTACTATAAGTCTTTTAAATAAAATAAACAAATTGCAATCCCTTTTCTATAAAAAAATCTATAATTCTTTGGATGAAAACAAGTTTTAGTTTGTGTCTGAAAGTAAAAGAAAATTCTGTCTAATAAAATACATGTTCTCACTTTTTTAACTATGGACAATTTTTGCGACAGACAGTTACTGCCTTTTACACTAGCGGAAGACTAAAAGTTGGGCGACGAACCGACGCTATCTAAGTGTATGGAGTCTTATGAGACCTTTCACACGCACAGCCGACTTTCTTAGTTCTCAACGTATAAATGGTCTCATAAGACTCCATACACTTCGATAGCGTCGGTCCGTCGGTCGCCCAACTTTACGTCTTCCGCTAGTGTGAAAAGGCAGTATATAAAGCTGAAGCTGCCAATATGTTTATAGGTTGTATAATGACCTGGTGTGTAAAGCGCTGGGTCGTTGATCGCACAAACGATATGAGGTGGGTTTGAATCCTGCTACGGCCAAATACTTATTTATAAGTTTGGTCAGAAATTTTGTGGTAAGCTCTAATAACAGATGGACAGTACAAAATGTATCGACGCTAGAGACAGCAAGGATAAGGCGCCGGAACACACTTTGCCATGTCCTGCGCAACCGAAGACATGTGGACCCCACTCAGTTGGTAGGTTCGATAGTCCCCCTGTTTGGGGATGTAGTCTTAAGATGTCGCACATAGGACCGTGGTTCGGAATCCACGTTAAGCTGTAGGTTTCGTCTGGCTGACATCACCCAGGCGTAAAATGACAGGGCGCACAATAAGCCGAGCGGCTTCAGTGCATGGGTTATCCAGGCCCTATTCAAAGGTTCAAGGTCTACTTACTGCCTAATTTTTATATAAAATATAAGGCCAACTGGTTAAAAAAATCATGTGACATATCGTTACATAGTTTGGTAAAAAAGCTTTAAAACCTTTTGGTGTTTTTCTTCAAATGTATTTAACGAATATTCTCACAAAATTTAACTCTAACAACTGGTAAAATACATAGTGGTTTTACAGAGTTTACCTGAAAATTATACCAATAAGAAAATAATAAAGACTTGTATATTGCCTTTTAAAAACTAATTCTGTCTCCCCAATTTTACCCTCGAAAAATGTCGAAACGAAAACGAATTGGAAATTGCGAGAAATTGCTTGTTTCTGAAGTAGGACGCTGTGTTTCTAGGTTTTCCCTCGAAAAATTGAATACATAAAACGAACAGACGTGCTAAAAAGGTAAAAAGCGTTCAAAACTTTAAAAGTTGTATTCCCTAAGGAACGAGTTCTGTCTTTTCTTCGGTCTTGGACATTATGGGAACAAATAAATAAATGGTCTTGCTTTACCCGCACCGAAAATTCTAAATTGGAGTTTGGCTTAGTTTGGACCATGAGATGAGACAAAAAGCTTGGTTTGCTTGGAAAACTAACATTATCTTGAAGATTATTTTATTTATAATTGTTTAAATATAATCAAACATTTTTATGATAGGAAAATGGGGATTTACTTAAGCGTCATAGAGATCTATTGGGTTGCAAAGCTTATATGATTAGAAGAAAAAATGTTTTATATATATGTATATATATTTTCATCGGTGGGAAACGCGGCTATAGATTTTTAAATATGTCAAAAAATATTTTTATTATTTCGGCTAGTTCGAATCGTATCGGATTATAAATTTTTCCTTAAATTATTTTCTTTAAAATTAAAAAAAAATCGCCACGCTCGAAACTGTTTAAACGACTTTTTTTGTAGCCTTCTGTTTCCTTTACGTTATTCTTAAATTGTCAGATTAGTAAAATTTACACTGTTTAGCCTGTAATTAACTTACCCTATCTAAATCTGACACGCTCGACAATTTCTGATGGATATATTTTTGTTTTTTATGATCGGCCCTGTATAAGGGCCCTTTTTATTTAATTTTGTCAAAATTACTCAATAAATACTGTCTATGCAAGCTTTACACCCAATTTTCAGGTTAAATTTAATCTAACAATTGGATGCTTATCACGAAACTCATTGTCACAGTGCAAAAAGTTTTCAACAAAATAAAAACCGAAAGTTAAATTGCAAATGGGTTACGCCTGCTTTACAACCAATTTTATTATAATTTAAGTTAAAAATTTGTTGAAATTTGCCCTGACTTCCCGTTTCTATTTTGTTGCTGACTCCTTACACTGTGACAAATAATTTCGTGAGCAGCAACACATTTTTAAGATTCATTTTACTTAAAAAAATCAAAAGTAGGGCTAGTAGACCGAATTAATTTGGCAAAATTAAAACAAATTCTGGCGTTTTTTTCACTTTTCGCCGATTTTTCATTGCCATTTTCTATTAACGGATTTTTTTTATATGAGTAACTAATTAATACTATTAATTTATTACACTTTAAAATACATGGGTAAAAAGATAAATTTTAAAAAATAATTTTTTAACTACTAACAACTTAAAGAAGTTAAGTCTAATGATGACAGTAACGGCAAAACAGAAAAAGGGTATTTCTTACTAATAGGGGTTTTTAATTTGGGACTAATACAGTGAGAATAATAAGAGTTCTAACCCCATTCTTCATCTTTTGAATGGGACAAGATATCGAGTAGGGTATAATTTTGGTAAAAGGTGGCCCCGCCATTCCAGACTTAGAACCGTTTGAAATTTGGCTTAAATACTGTACAAACAGGGCGACTTTAAAGGTATTGGCTGGTAAATGTAAAACGGTTGGGCCAATTTTTAAAAACAAAGTAGCATTAAGTAGCGAATCATCATAAGCCTTTAAAACGACGTGCTACATGACTACTCTTTTATTATAAAAAAAGTAGCTAGTGCCCCCTTGGCACTAAACCTCCTAACCAAAATTATTTGTATGCCTAAAAGTAGTTTAAGTGACACCCTTTTAGTAAAATTTTAGCCGATTTCGATATCTTGTCCCATTCAAGAGGTAACCCCCTTTACCAACTTTTAATATCCTCACTGTATATTGATATCTCTCCTTTAAATAAGTTCTTATATTGTGCATAAGGCAACATTTAAACACTCTTTAAAAATATTTTTTAAAACTGAATAATAAGAAATGCGTAAAATCTGTATCTTTCCTAGACTAGCCCGATAGAATATGAAAATGGAGCAATACAAATATAACAAACAAATAAAGGGTTATTCTTAATTTTATGGATAAACTTGGGAAATTTATGCTGTATGGACCAAAAGACTTTACCACATACATTAAAAAAGGCTATCCTTTAAAAAATGCTTAAAACCTATACATAAAATAGCATTTTAAATTTTGTTTTCGTTTTATACCATTTAATAAACCGCCGATGTACTAAAGCATTTGATGTCCAAACGAATTATCCCTTTTTTAAAATGAGTTGTCGACAACGAAAAACATAAAAGAACATGAGGCAAAAGTCTTCTTTTTAAATGGAAAATAAAACATTTTATAATCTTTGGATAATAATTGGTCACTAATTTGTAATTGTCGTGCGTCACATCAAATTAAACAGGCCAAGGACAATTCTTTGTTTTCTTTTGTTTTGACCAGACATTATTACATTACTGCCTTATTTTAGGGACCCAATGTTCTCCCAAAGTGCCACCATTTAAGCAGGATTAAAATTAATCCTGACATTTACACAATCTAAATTTTTAATTTAGTAACATTTTACCGCAAACAGGGTGGCCAAATTAAACTTACACATTTTTAGGTAACAATAACTTTTTATTTGTTGCGCCTATATTTTTTATTTTTAAAGGGCTAATGAATAGATGTGTTCATTCTAGGTTTGCCAATTTTGGTCAAACCGGTTTAGTAGACAGGACTGGACTTACGGGACTTTTTCGAAAATACTGTGTTTAACCTCGTTGCAAAAGAAATCGGATTTAGCTACAATTGAGCTAATATGCTTTTCTTGTAGACAAACTATGGAAAATGATTTAGCAAAAGCGAATCTGTCAATAATTTGAGAATTCAGGCATTAGGCGTTATTCTTGATAAATGATGCGCCCCAAAAGCATGCATTTCTCTCGGTTTTAACAGGGAACTTTTTTAGTGTGCTTTGAAAATAAAAAATGAGGTTACCATGGTTTCTGAGTATAGATGCTAACGCAATTCAACAGTAAATTAATTAAAAGTAAACGTATTAGCCTAATAAAAGATAAATTCGATTTTTTTTGCAAAAAGTTAAATGCATCATTTTGGAAAAAGTCCTGTAAGTCCGCTCCTGTCCAAACATGTTTGACCAAATCTATTCGATTAAAATTGACAAATCTAGAGAAAACATATCTACCTATTAGCCCTTTAAAAACAAAAAGATAGGCGCAACAAAATAAAAAGTTATCATTAGCTAAAAAGTGTGCAAGTTAAATTTGGCCTACAGTGTATAATTTTAATAAACAAAAAATGTAAATATGGTTACAAACCGATTTAAAAAATATATTATATCTGTGTCTCTGTGGTCAAGATTTGTATCACAATATCAGAAAAATGCAAAACCCAAATGAAACAAAATCGGTTTGGGAAAACTTATTAGAATTTCTATTTAATTATTTATGCCACTGACGTACTTTAATGTTTTTTAAAGACATACGTTATTAATAGCTTTTTATCACTAATTTAAATTTAAATAATGCAAAATGTGAGAACGTAAATGAAGTAGGTACGTTAAGCCTAAACAAAAGGTTTACAGGCAATGCGTGAAAAGGAGACGGTTTAATACAAACACTAACAGGTACAGATTAGACAAAGAATAAACACAGTGATTGATGCCGCATTGATTCCGCTTCCGCTTTGTGTTGCGCTGCTTTTCCATAACCCTTTTGATTTAACCGAATTTGCAAATAAAAAAAAACATTAACCGAATCTAACCAAATTTGCTATTATAATTAGTTCGAACAATATGTCAATTTAAATAATTACGCGAGTGATGTTCGTACATTAATGATGTTTTTTAGTGATTTCAATGTGATAAAACTTAGTTAGGTTAAAGTAAAAAAGGTATAACACTATTGTTAATTTGTATGCAAATTAAAGGTTAAAGACTTATTGTAATCATCGTAAAATAGACATTTCGAATATCATTCGAGTTGCTTCTTGGTAATTTTGTTCATAACGTTTATTTAAAACCACCCGCTTAACAGCTTGTGGTTTTGTAAATGACATTCACGAATTTGCCAAGCAACAAACTTTCATACAGTTGAAATATTTTGCCAGCAAAATTTTCTCTTTTATGATATTATATACAAAAAAATATGTATACAAGAAGATCCATCGTGTTCTTTTTTTCTCTTGGTGACATCCCACTCAAAGGCTTATGCCTAAAAGTAACAGAGTTCCGTGAATGTCGGGTTGTTGTTGTTAATAATTGCAAAGTAAACAAATTATCATCGATTTTGTAATTTTAAATGAAACACCATGTAGGTTAATTTTAAGTTCATTGGAAAAGGGTATATTTTCCGGTTTTTAAAAATATGTACTTTGTCTATGTTTGGACCACCAGTTATCGCAGAAAATGACAATGAATTCTAAAAAAGCAGCCGCTCTGATTCATAAACAATGTAACATGGGCGTCTTTGGTTTCATTTGTTTTTCCAAATATGGCCTTTAAACGCGCGTTTTATTACTTTTCCTACAATATGAAATATTCTAACGAAGAAAAAGCAAAATAAAAAATAATAATAATAAATCATTACCTAAAATTAAACTAATTTAGTAACTCCCACAACACCTGCAATTTATTATATTGTGAAAAATTTGTAGAACAGAAATACTGTGGAAAGATAAAGTGAATAGTTACTTGAAATGAAGGAAAGAACTAAATAAATTTGTTGGTTCCTTGTTAATAAAGTTTTATACTTTAAGTTGTTTAAGTAAAAAATAATAACACAAAACATGAACCTTCATTTTTTTTTACATTAAAATATTTAATATTTTAGACAATTTTTTTCATTATACCCAAAACAAATAACAGAAAGGCCATATTTTTAGAAACAAATGAAACCAAAGCCGCCCATGTTAAATTGTCTATGAATCAGAGTGGCTGCTTTACCAGAATTCAGAGTCGTTTTCTGCAATAACTGGTTGTCCAAACATAGACAAAGTATATATTTTGGAAAACAGAAAAATATACCCTTTCCAATAAACTTAAAATATAAAATAATATATAAAGTTGATGCTCATTTGTTCAAAATATAACCAAACACCCTGTACATCATTTTCTGTAATAAATGATTTATTTATTTATTTAGGCTTCTTAAAACGACTTATAATATAAAATCTTGCATTATTGAAAAATATTATTGGATTATTTTTGATACGTTAATAGTATTTACAAACGATCGCCAAAAAAAAGAATATATTATTTAGCCGAAAGCACTATCTATTAATTTGTAAATAAAATACATCATATTCGTAAAGTTTCATTAATTAAAAATACCTGCTAATGCAATTTGAAAAAACGGATATTTCCGGTTTGCCCACAAAAACGGTTTAAAATGAATGCATTAAATTAAGGCCTTTATTCAAACAGAATTGGCAGTATGCACGCATTCCATTATTTATTGTAAATAAAATGTGTGTAATTTAATATTATTATTTTTAGTTTATTTTTTACTTTCATGCCTATAAGCAAAGTTTAAAATTACAAAAATTCGGGGTTTGAGGAGGGATCCGAAGATCCTAGGATGACTAGACTACAAAATAAATGTTTTTTATTTACGTTGGCTGATCTATGTATCGGTTGGTGCTACAGCTTCCGAACTGATAAGTCATTTATTTTAAATGCCGTACACCTATAATTCTCATGGAAAGTAAGCAACCTACTGTTTTTAAGCATGGTAAAGACTAATACTGCAATATAAAAAAGTATAGTATATCAAGAATTATTCAGTACAATACAAATATAATTAAAACTAACCAAAACTTTATACAAACATATATCCTACACGTCTTAGTTTAACTACAGAGTGCTAAAAATTTAAAAAAATTATCGTTTTTTTACAATAACTTGTACACCAATTTAAATATTTGTAAAAATATTGAAGACGTTTCGCATTTATTCGAAGACATTTTTTAACATACAAGTATCGTCCATAAGGGGTTTACTGTAAATGTTTTTTTAAGAAAGAAATGGTACGACACTGCCTATTTTTAAATTCCCGTTTAGTTTTAGACACATTTAATTTTTTGACTTTCTTCTATTAAATGTACGGTTTGCATAAATAGGTAAATATAGTTTCTCAGCATGGTTATTGGTCATATCGCTATTAAATCTACAGTATTTAGTTTAGGGTACACCATTACGGCTTATCACTTACTTGGTTTACCAATCATTATAATAAAACGCTTGAGCTAAATATCATAACACATAGGCAATGTGAGGAAAAAAGACAATCTAACTAAATACCGGCATGTAAATATGCTTGACTAATAGTGCTATTCAGCACCAGCGCAGGATAGATGGTCATGCAAAAAATGTACAGGGTTTTTATTTATATCTTGTCATCTTACTTTGAACTATAACCAAGAAAAATAGAAAAAAACATCCTGTATAAAAGTTTTATACTTTTTCAACCATTATCTTTTAAGCATAAAAAAGGAAACAAATGAATATCAAAAAAGTAACTTTTTTCTACACTTCAAATTTTTTACACTTTAAATTAATGTTTTGTTTCAACACCTACTACAATAAACCTAAATATCAATTCATGCAATGCAACAGTAAACGCGACATCAACTGAACCAAACGGTCATGTTACCTTTGATTTCGTTATTATTTCTTTTAGTTCATGTGTCACTAGATCTAAAATTTGACCGTTTGCATATGAATCTAATAGAAATGATTAAAAATTAATAGTTATAATGAATTAAGATAACTAAGACTATATATACTGTTTTAGTAGTATTTCTACAAAAGTTAGTACATACAATTTTCTAAAATAAAATACTAAATGCGTAGTTATGCAAAATAATAACTGTCTCTTAAAAATAAGGAGGCTATTTTTTGTTGCCATATAATGACTGTGCTGCAAAAATTTAAATTAATAAGTTAAGGTAAATAAAACATGTATAAAATGGAATTTTGGAAAAATTTTATACTCGTAAAAAAATCACTTTATGCACTTGTAACATAATTTACTATTTTAATGGTTACATATTATACATGGTGTTCCATTTACTAAGCTTACCTTTTTATTTTTACTGAGTTTTTGATGTTTAATTGTTTTTTTATGCTTAAAGATAATAAATAAAAAGTACAAAAGCTTTTTTCTATCAATTTTGGTTATAGTTAAAAGTGGGTAGCAAAATAAATATGAAAACCCTGTACATCAAATAAAGAAATAACGAATTTAAATTAAAATTAAATTGAACAAAAATCCAAAAATAAACATTTTTAATTTAAGAAAAGACAGTGGTGTACCATTGCTTCTTTAAAAAAAATATTTCCTCTTGACCCCTCATGGACGACACTGGCAGACATTTTATTTTGTATGTTAAAAAAATCATTTCATGGATAAAAAAATATTTTTAAATTTGTTTAAAATTGATAATAAAGTTATAATAATAAAAACGTTATTTTTAAATTTTTTACACCTCATAGTTTAAAAACTAAGACGTTTCGGACATATGTTCATAAAAAGTTTTTTCCTATTTTTATGGATTTTTATTTAAAATTACCGCTGAAGTTTGTTGGTAAAGTTACTGGACGTCCAGCATAAACAAGTATTAATTTTTTAATTTGGTTTTGTTCATAATTGTCTAGATTTATAGAGTTAATAATTTTAAAACCAACATTTAGTAATGAGCTTTTAGTTAATAAAAAATTAATCTTTTTATTTAAACAAACAAACCAACATACAGTTTAAAACCGTTTTCGTTGCTCTGGGCAAAACTTCGCATTTCAAAAAGTAATTTTAATTTGCAAAGCAAACACAGTTTTTTTAAAACATACACTGTACGTAAACACCGTGGTCTACGTTGGAAAGAATGGTAAACATGTTGAAATATTTTGAATTTAGGTTTTATCAGGGTATAAGGTATTTTTTATTCCCTTGTTTCGTTGTTTTAACAAAACATGTAATTTAAGTTATAGACATTAGGGTAACTATAAAAATCAAATAAGCTTAATAAATACGAAATCTGAGAAATAATGCAAACATTTTTTGACCTTGTGACAGTCCACGACGGTTTGATACCCCAATCGGGAGAAGGACTTTTAGGCCAGCCGCAAATTGAAACGAGTCTAGCGCGTGCGAGGTGAAGCAACTAGAGACAGAACTTGAACGTGCCACACGCATCGCGGTAATCTTCGCGTGTATTGCGACCGACCACTTCGAAAAATGGCTAATAATCAAATAAAACAATTATTATCATTAAATTTAAGTACTCCATCTAAATCCAAATTCGATGATATTAAAGAGGGTGTGTTGCCTTATTCTTTGGTAAAAACGAAGCTGACATTTAAATCACCAAATAAGTATATTTTACCAGATGGAGAAAGAAACTGTGCCATCACCACAGAAAGAACGCGTGTACGGATAACGCGACTCGCGACACACCATGTCGCTATTCAATTTGCGCAGTAAAATTTAATTTTCTTGAGTAATAAAAATGTGCGCGCTGTGTTGTGTCGCGCTTACTGTATGGACGTCGTGTCAGCTTGATGCATTTAAGTAGATTTTTGTAAGTTAAACACTAGTACTAACAGATGTGACAATATATCTATAACTTACTAACAAAATTAATTATATAAAAATAAAACCAGATTAATTTTTTTACACCTTGTATCTCCGAAAGAATCCATTTTTGGACTAAGGTTAGTTGGGTTAGATTGTCATATTTTAGTCTTAGAAATTTGTGATTTTAGCATTTTTTACGCACCTTTTAGAGACACCGTGTATACATTTACAACTACTAAACAATTAAAAATAGTGTATTTTATGCACGGGAAAAACTTTAGATTTTAGCTCCCGGTTGAGTAGACAACACAACTTCGAGCTAGAATCCAGAGCCGTTTTACCTTGTTTAATAAATAACTATTTTTAAGTCAATGTTCTTTTTTTTTAATTTATAAGAGATTAAAAACTGTAAATACTGTTTTTGTAAATTACAATATATCAGCGAATAATTACTGAATTTCGATGAAAATTGGTTCGTGTCCTAAGGAATAGTAGAGAAACACGGAAAAAATAACGTTGGAAAAATAGATGCTTTTAAATATTTAGTTTTATAATAAACAAATGGAAATTTAACTTCTTGGTGTTGTAGACTAATAATTGTGTTAATATACAAATATTCGTTAATCTATTATTTAAATAATGTAAAAGGTATAAACGCTTTAATGCGTTAGACACCGGTTTTATTTAGCCTAGAAGAAGGTAGTAAGACATAGCACTCGGAGAAGCGCGTCCGCCTAGGCCGCTGTTTGGTACATTCAATCGCTAATCCAGCTAAATAAAACCGGTTTCTGGCGCATTAAACCGTATAATATATAACTTCTGGTAAGAATATCACCAAAACTTTTATGTGCCATCATTTGGTTATAAGATTAACAAATATTTTTATATAAACAAAATTCTTCTTCACGAAACACCGAGAATTTAGCTAAATTTTCATTTGTTTGTTATAAAACTAATTATAAGCAATTATTACTTTTTCAATTTTTTTGTCGTTCCATTACTATTTGTTAGCACAAAAACCAATTTTTATCCAAATCCAGTAATTATTCGCTCATACATTGTAATTGACAAAAAAGTACTCGAAATTTTTATTTATTTTTTGAAGAACTAAAATTTTTAAAAACCGTTCGGGATTTTACTTTTAACCTATAAAGCTACCAAAATATGGTAAAATACATACATAAAATCGAATAGTCGATTTTTAGTGGTGCGCTTAAGAAAATTTAACTCTTTATAAATGATCTTGTTTTAAAAAGAACTAATCAAATAAAACCACAACCAAAAATCCTATAATGATCGAAACATATCAAACCCTTTGACGTGCAGTCATTTTCATTTTAACGATGCTTTTTGCCTTAATACACCTTTTTGCTGACTAAAATTTAATAATTCATGGCGTACAATATTACGGTATGCTTTCCGTTTGCTTTCAACTTAACAGAGACAAAGGAAAAAGCGCTGTATCGGTATTTACACAGGGGTTGGTTGGCATTTTTTCCTGTTACAGCCTTTTAAAAATGTTAAAGAAAGACTGTAATTTTATGCTTATCAATGTAATGCAATGTCATTAAGCAATGCTATAATTACTTCATCATGTTGTTTTTTACATCACATTTAATTTTTTTACTAAATGGTAAATGTCAACAATGAAACTTAATTGGTAGTATGAGGCTGACACAAGCTGTAAATACAGGGTATATTTTTTATAATAATAAAAGTGTCGTTGTGTTTTACATCGTTGGATTTACATTAAAATAATTCATTTGGAAAACACTTTTTAAATTTTTAATAAAATTTTTAAACAGTTGGCCAATGTCATGTTTTTTTTTAATAAAAAAATTGTAATACTCACGATACCCAGAGCCCTACATAGTATTTTGACAAGTTTGCTGAAATCGGACAAAATTTATGCCTTAACTAAAATGTTTAATAATATTTAAAATGTTTTAGGTAACAATCCAAAACCAAATCTTTTCTATGACTTCCATATAACTACCTAATATATTAGAATGGCTGCACCAACTAAAATACTTAATATAAAAATAATATTTTAAATTCACCTCTTTGCCCCAATTTTATAGCAGCTATAAATTTTACACACCTTTTTGAACAGGTTTCTTTTTAATTGTCTTCAATAAAAAAACAACCAACTCATCCAAGAACATATTATGTAGCTTTCAAATTGGTATATTACACAAATACGTCATAAGTAAAAAATCATATTCCTGACTGACCAGTTAATTATTTTAAAACATTTTTTTGGCTAGTTAAGTGGCGTTTGAAATGGCACATAAACAACTATTTCTGGTAAAAATATTCGACGAAACTATTTTTTTGCAATTTTCATATCTTTTAAATTCAGTTAATTAAGATACATATTTTTTTTCTTAATATTGTTAAGTAGCTTGCTTAGTTTTTCAGTAAAAAAAGAAATTTGCTAAATTCTCATAACCTTTTTATTTCTGGACCATACATGAAATATAAGGGTATTTTTTTATTTTCAAAATTCAATATTATAATCAGTGGCGGCTGGTAATGGCCAATTTGGCGGGCACACCTGAACCATTTGTTAAATAAACATTTTTTTTAATTGTTATTTATTACAGTCTATAAAATCACTTTAACCAATTATTTATTTTACGCTACTAAAAAGCCTAAATAGAATTTTAAACATTGGTTTTTATTTACATTAAGCGGGTGTGCCCATCAAATTGGCCATCACCAGCCGCCACCGATTATAATTTTTATCAGCAATTATGTAACAAAAACAACACATACCCAATTAAATTACAGGTATATCTAGTTCAACAGTTTTTCCTAAAAGTGTTTTCGAAATTTTAAAGTTTTTTGAAAAGTTAATAATAATCCTGCATTTTGAGAACAAAAAATTTGTAGACCCATATTTATACAGGGTTCCACATAATAGGCTACCCAATTTAATTTTTAAATTATTCTGGTTTTTTAGTTTTTCAAATATTTTAATTCGTGGGTGCAGTGAAATGCAAAAAATGCATGTTTTAGTGCTTGGTTAACGTTGACGGAACAGCGTTTAAACATCTAATAACCCGACACCCACGGTACTCTGGTACTTAGGCTTAATTAAAGCCCTCGTGGACTGTCAAACAGATAAAAAAACATTTTTCAATATATAAGATTAAAAGTGGTTTATTAACGGCACCCGATTTTTTCCTGTGGGGATATTTAAAACCCAAAGTGTTTGCTAGTCGTCCGAGGAACTCAAAGTCAAAATTCTTAAAGAAGTTGAAGAAATATACGATAAGGTTTGGTACGCCGTGTAATGAACCACTTTTATCTAATATTGAAATATGTGTTAAAGTTGGTGTAGGTCATTTAAAAGACGTGATTTTTAAAAGTTAGAATTAAATTAGACAAATATTTATAGGTTATCATATATTCCAAAGAGTTGGCTGTAATTTAGTATAATAAACAGTTTGTTTGGTAAACTAAAAAAATAATTTAAATATTAAAATGATTAGCCTATTATGGGCACTCTTGAATAGTGTAGATTTCTGACTGAAAGAATTTTTAGGATCGGTTTAGTACTTCCAAAGATAAGCAGCAAACACAGTTACAGACTTTACCTCTTTATAATATTAGTATAGATTTGCGGTTTCTCGATAACAATTCGGTTTGTTTATTTATTGAGTAATGTGCATCGGACTTAACAAAATGTATTGACTTGTTTTCTGTAAAATTAGATAAATATATTAAAATCCGATCTCTAATTTACCCCAACTAGTTTATTTCGCTAAATAAACATATTTTATTTTCGGGTTTTCCCTCTAATGCTTGCCAAAAGTGCTGCATCCAAAGTAATGAACAAATTAATAACTTTTCAGTCTCTCAGTCCCTCGTTTTTCTTTCCGAGACTAAATTATTAGGGGGAAACGATATAGCGAAATGTAATATCCGGGGCGAAATGATGAAAATTAAATAAATAACGCAAACGGCAGGGTATTTCCACCTTTCCAGCGGTGCGACGCGGCGTGTTCTTCTGGAATGGCAGAAATTAAACTTGATTTGATTATTTGAAAATTATTTTAAAATCGTTTAATAATATTACCAAGTTATCCGTAAAGTATCTTTTTTCTGATTTGTTGGCCTTGCAAACAGGTGTATTGGTCTCGAAAGTTTAATAATATTTTTTAATAGACAGTACATATGTAGTTAATAGTGTTTTTGTTCATGTCGTGATACCCGGGTCACCAACTGGCGGACCCCGGTTCGGATGCGACTGGTGAGACGAGTGATAGCGAGCAGCGGCGAGTGCGGGGAGTGGGAAGAGAGTACGAACCTTTGCCGACCGCTTCCGGCCCGGTTTTTTTTCTTTCCGAACCGCGACGGTCATGTTTTTGAAAAAAGGACCCCTAATATAAGTAGTTGGTGACCTTTGTCGTAATAATTAATAGTATAAAGGTCTCTACAAAATGCTACCATATACTCTTTGGGCCAAAATACAACGATCTAACGCAATTTACGTCAAACGTTTGAAAGATACAAGGTGTCAAAGTTTTTATTTGATCCAAGTTATTTTTAAAACATTTTATTTATTATAGAAAGTTTTTTACCCAAATTTGGTCTACGCTTTTTTAATAGTAAGCAGAAAGGTAAGCACAGTTTTACAATGCACAAATTTGGATAAAAATCACAGGTAACTAGAAAAATCTATATTAGTTAATCAATAAGCCCTAGTTAAAACTATAACTTATAATGCAATAGATTCAGCTTAAAAAAATGTATTTACCATTTTATGGACAAAAAACTTTTGAAATTTTCAGAATCAACCTGTCTCACATTCCTTCCATTGTTAACCCGTGTTCGGTACGGGTTCGGGGCGGTTATATGGGGCTAGGCCTTAAAATACACATTAAAAATAGTTGTTGTTGAAAACGCGGTAGTGCCACCACCAACGTTATTTTTAAATAACTACTTTTTAAAAATTCCGGCTGGGGATTCGTTCTCGTACCACCTGGGTACGGGCGAGGTACTCTGACCGCTGTGCTGCCGGGAAGACCATGTTGGTCTTATAACGTGCTATTTTTTTGTCGAAATATTCTATCCCATTAACATTTTACCAACTTCCTGTGGGTGGTTTATATAATTAATTGAAACAATTAGGTTTATGGTAAATATATTTAATATATTCCAATAATAAAAGGGCAAATATTTATAATGTTGTTAATGCCAAATATATAGTGATGGATTATGAAATTGTTATTAATAATGTGCCCAATAATAACCGTATCTTTATTTACTTAACCGTTTTAGGCATACATACATATACAAGGTTTTGGATATACAGCGTGTCTACTTAAGTTCCCACCATATGGAAAACTTTTTTGTTATCCATTAGTTTTACGAAAATAACGGTATTTTCTATAAAAAGTTCTGCATGGTCGGAAAACTTAAATGCAATTATGAAATATTAATTTTTGCAATGGTTTAGAAGGTATATCAAAAATATGAATTTTACTCAAGTGGAAAGTACCTTTATTTTTTATTATCATAACATCGAAAGTTTTCAAAGAAAAAAGATGTTAAAGATTAAAATTACCTTTTAAATATTGCAAATTTTTACGAATTTCGAAATTAGTATGTACAAAAGAACAAACCTAAATTTTTACCGTTAACGCCAAAAAAATTTAAAAGTGTTTTACTGGAAAATGAACGAGTTTGCATATTTCAATGTTATTTTTATTTCTAAATTTCTTTAAAAAATATATATATATATAAAAATAAAGGCACAACAGAACTTTTTATGAAGAGGCACTTTTTTTCATAAAGATAATAATAAATAACTTTCAAAGACACGCTGTAATATTATTATTATTATTTTTTAATTATTGTAAACATGTAGTGTTCTAACTTTGTAGACGGGGTCGTACGTACTGTAAAAAAATTAAACACCATCTATACTAATATTATAAAGAGGTAAAGTTTGTAACTTTGTTTGTTTGTTTGTTTGTAGCCGCTAATCTTTGGAAGTACTAAACCGATCATAAAGATTCTTTCACAATCAGAAAGCTAGACTATTTAGGAGTGTTATAGGCTATATTTTATTATAAATAAATAAAAAGTTCAGATAATAACGCCCAACGAAGTGGACAAGGGTTGACTATCTTGGATAAACTATAACTTTGTAAGGGCTAATCTTTGGAAATACTAAACCGACCATAAAAGTCTTTCACAATTAGAAAGCGACACTATTTAGGATCGCTATTTTATAATGATTAAACAAAAATTTCAGAGAATAATAATGACATGTTTATTATATCAATCTATATTAATGTAATAAAGAGGTTAAGTTTTAAACTACATCATAAGCTGCGGTGGTCCAGTAATAGAATGCTCGCACGTCACGAGGGCGGCCTGGGTTCGATCCTCTGCAGAAGCAAATTTCTTTTTTATAAAAATAGAAAGGAAATAAAAAAGCAACGAATTTATTTATTTTAAGTAGATTTTTTTGATATTTATTTATACTAATATTATAAATAGGGAGGTTAAGTTTGTAACTTTGATTGTTTGTTTGTAAGGTAAATTTTCGGAAATACTAACCGATCATAAAAATTCTTTCAGAATTATAAAGCTGCACTATTCAGGAATGAACAAAAAGTTCAGAAAAAAATTTAGTTAACACCCAACGAAGTGGGCACGGGTCGGCTAGTTATGTATAAAAAAATTTTAAATAATTTTTAATTTAATAGAGTATTAATTTATAACTTTTGCTTTGTTGGGATTATTTTTTTAATTTCCCAATTTTACCGAGCAAACCTTAAGGGGCAATTCTTCAATTAAAAATAAACAAAAAACTTTATATAAGTTTATATTGTCCTAAATGGCTTACTTTTTAAACAGCGGGGTGTTAAAATTTAATAAAAAATTAGAATTTGCGTTTAATTTCGAACAATATTGTTTTTTAATTTGTTGTATGGTTTTTAAATCCATAGTACAAAAATAAAACACAAACAGTTTTTCGGCATGGACATATCGCTAATACTTTTTTTAGTAATAAATATAAAAAGACAATTATTATTATTTAATATATACGTTTAAAATTATTTTAAAAATATATTTTTAACTGGTGTAAATAAGGGTATCATAAAATACTTATATTTTGCAGAATTATTAATATTAACGACAGTTTGTTCTAAATTGTTCAATGTCTTAACTGTAAAAACAATACTTATCAAAATTTTTAAATGTAAGTTTCAAAGCTTGGACTAATTTACAAAAAAGATGTAAAAATAATTCTAAAAAAAAAATAGTTATTAAATAATAATAAAGAGTAATTTTTCTTGTGAAAAAATTCCAACAAAAATGTTTTTTGTTTTATGCATAAAGCACTGAAATCCGTTTGGTAATGGACACCTTTCAAGGTTATTGATTTTTTTGTAATTTCCACAACAAATTGGTAAGGGATTTAAATTGTTTAATTTATTGTGTTTTAAACGGACTTATACCTATATTGTTCTGATTTTTTGCGAGATAAATTTTTACAAATAAATTTGTGGTTTATTAAAGCATAAAAATACAATATTCTCACTGAATTTTTAAGTACTTTAAATCCTTAAGTTACAACTAAATCCTTCTTTATTTTTTAGGATAAACATGAGTAACTAAGAAATTTCGTATGCAGAATAAACAGCTTACCACCTTCAAAGCAAGCGAATACTGAACGCTTCCATTTTCCAGTGGGACTTCAACGGTTCTCCCTAAGTAGTTGCCTGTCTATCACTGAATATACTCGTAAATAATTAATTTGCAAAATAACGATGTAACAGTGTTGGTGAAAAACAAAGGTAGAGAGAAAGGGATATTTCTGAAAGGTGCTTTCCAGGCAGCTCTTAGGTTAATTAGGACTCTTATTTTGAGAAGATTTAATAAAATGGATTATTTGTATACTTACTCATTTATTTAGGCCAACTACTTGCAAACACATATGCTTACCTGTAAAAAAGACGATTTTAGAGTTTGCAATTATATGGTTAATTTTAACTAATGTCTAAGATAAATAAAAATATACAATAGGTATAATGAAATCTGAAGAAGACGCCACTTTTACCCATCTGTATAAAAACTTTTTGTATCAAATATAGTAATAAAAAGTATCGCCATACGGATGCCTAAAAATTATGGTCAAGACTTCATTTAATTTAAAAGAAATTACCTTAAAAAGAATCAGCAACCCCTATTTTTTAAATACATGCTAATAATAGTTAACCAAATATGTATTTTTTATTTTTACAGAATGTACCAAAAAATTGTGATAATTTTTTAAGTTTAAAACTTTAAAATTTCCCACGGCTTTATTTATAAAACTGCATAAATACAAAAATGGTGCTATATAGTACTGTTATGTAGAATTTAAAAACAATAGAATAAACATTAAACAGGGTAACTCAAATTTTTTAAAATAATTTTTTTAACTTAATAGGTAATAGCCTTAAACATAATTTTGTAGGCAAGCCTAGGGCGATATATTTGTTTAAATGCCATAGTTGATATAAAACAGTTGGGTGAAAGCTTTCTATTCAGATCCTGTACCACAAATTAGTAAAAAGTATTTCACACTTTAAAAAAGCCAAGGTAATAGAATTTTGTAGTAGAATTAACTTTGTTTTGGCGCTATTTAACAGTAAATATTATAGCTGTTAGTTTTGTTAGATTTTATAGTTAGTTCGGTAGGTATCGGTATATTCTTTGTTCGTTACAAATGGTTTGCAGTATGTTTTATGGATTTTCTATATTAAATGCCTAGACATAAATATAATTTGGCTTAGATCGTTTGTTAAATGGGCTGGTCTTTTTATAATGAATAAAAAGAATGAATTTTATAAGGAATAAAAATTGATTGCCGAAAAAATATGGTAACTAACTCGAGCATAAACTGGCGATTAATGATCTTAGCCCTTAAATTGATTTGATCATTATTTGCCATTTTTATTACCCTTATTTTTTAAATAGCTATTTTGCGACGCCCCAAATTTGACAGGGGTAATTTGATCTCAGTATTTTATAAGTGTCGAGATCAAGATTGTTTAATGTAATTCTAATTTTTAATTTGAAATGTAAATTAAAATTGTGAGTAAAACAAAAGTAAGGTAATAGTTTTGATTTGAATATTTCCCTTAATAGAAAATAGACCAATCAGAAACCTCCATTTTTTGGATAAATTTTGTTTAGATAAGTGATTAAACCCCATGTGCTGTTTGTCCGCGAATCGCGTCATACAAAGTATTTGTCAAAATTGAGAGAAAATGTGTTGTTGGTTTTATTTAAAAAAAATAGGAAATAATCAAGACGTATACCACTCGACCTACAAATTTATATCGATTAAACTACCCAAATATTTTTTGTAAGATTGATTTGGCAAATAGTTTCATGGACATTAATTTAAATTATATGCAACCGAACTAAAAATTAGAAAATAATTTTTCATTACAAAGAGTTTGTCACTTCAGAGTAAAAAGCGTGGGGTGCATTTTACTATTTTTTCATAACTTTTCTCTCATAGATATTTGCAAATAGAATAATTATAACATTTAATATATTAAGCACCCCACGCTTTTATTCTGAAGTGACAAACTCTTTGTAATGAAAAATTATTTTCTAATTTTTAGTTCGGTTGCATATAAAAGCGTGTTTTTTACTTTTTTAAACTATTATTTATTTTTCATTTTTTAGTTCGATATGCATGTATGTATGTATGTATGTAAAAGTGCTCCAGTTTATTCACTAAAAAATTCCTTCGCCATTTTGTCAAGAGTAGTATTAGGACTCAGAGGATCTGTAAAGGAATTTATTTATCCTGGCGGTCCTAATCAGGATAACGGGATACTGTTTTTAAATTATTGCATTGTCATCGGTCCTTGATACGTGTGCAAAGTTTCAAAGAAATTGAATCGCTGGGAGTTGGTAAAAATTAGTCTCAAAGATTCCGTTACATAGATAGATAGATAGATAGATAGATAGATAGATAGATAGATAGATAGATAGATAGATAGATAGATAGATAGATAGATACAACCCAAGCTAATAAAAGCGTGTTAAAAAACCGCTTCGCGTTTCCGTGTTTTTATTAAATTATTGTACATTCAACTATTTTTCAAAAAAATCTTACTCAAAATATTGCTGGGTAGTTTAATCGATTAAATTTATAGGTCTTGTAATACAATATATATGAATATTAATCATATTTAAAAAAATTATTACATCAAGTACCTACTATAAAGGTTATATTCAAGAACAACATATTCAATCATCATTAAGGGTACATACTATCTTAGTAAAGAGGGGCTTTAGAAAAAATGTTTATAGGAATTTGTCCTATTATTGTTATGTGTTGTATAGGAATTCAAAAGGTTGTTCACCTATTCTGGGACACCCTGTGTGGTATTTCATTAAAAAAATATGTTTGTTTTACCCTGATTATTTTAAGACTAATTTTAAAACTACAAAATTAATTAATTAAACCGATGTTTTTAAATTTTGTAGAATAAAAAAATAAAAAAGTTATAGGAGGGTGTAAATTTATAACTTGACTGACACCTGGTATATATGCGATTTCTGGAAATGTAAAGATGGGTTCAAATTTAATTCATTCTGAAAGCGATGCCGCCAAGTACACAAAAAATGATAAAGTAAATAAACCCTTTTGTGAACAATGATTTATTGCAGCAAAAAATATTTAACCCGACGAGTTTCTAGTACCACGCCACGTGCCACCGGTTTTATAGTAAGCAGAGGCAAAATAAGAGAATGTTTTATAAGTAGGTGATACGTGTTTTAGCAAAGTATTTTTTATTATTTATCTAAAAAATTAGGCTCTGTCCGATTTTTTGTGTACTTGGCGGCATCGCTTTCAGAATGAATTAAATATGGGCCCATCTATATTTATATCAGACATGAAAAGAACTTTAAATACAAAATTAAATAAATTGTTGAGTAGCCCTATAAAAACAAAATTATTTTAATTTATTTTTATCTTTATGACATCTCACGAAGGCTTATGCCTAAATACCATACAGTGTACCGTGAGTGCCGGGTTACTGGATGTTTAACCCATTATTGTCGTGTTCCGTCAACGTTATCCCAAGCACTGAAACATGCAATTTTTGTATTTCACAGCACCTTTTAGACAACGCGGTAGTGCCACCACGGACGTTATTTTTAAATAACTACTACCTAGGAATACTACACAGTGGTTTACCATTACCAACTGTGAGGTGACGAGCAATGGCTGGTTTTAATAACTAATACGCAGTTACCGAATAATATGTTAGTAACATTGAAACTCCACCGACTTTTTTAAAAAGCTTTGGTTCATATTGTGTTTTTGACATGTTTTTTATACTTTACCGTAACACAATGTTGACATTTAATTTCCCCTTTTACCTTACACAATACAGATCAATAATTTGTCACGATAAAAATCTCCGACACGAAATAAATCCTGCTAAATAAAATAACTTGTTTGCCAGTTTATGTAGTCGTAATATTCAATTACACGCTAAATAGGTTATTTAAAATAAAAATTTAGTTAGCTTGGAAATAATGGATATATTTTCTTCTTTTATAGTCGGCCATATAATAAAGTCACGCAATGCATAAAAAACAAATGGCAGTTTAAGCTTAACGATATATAAAAAAGAGTTTTTATTTTTAAATTTGGAATTTTAAAATGCACTGGTTGTTTTATTAAAAAAAAGACTTGAACTCTGCCCTAACTTCCCGGTTTACCCTCTAAGAATTAGCAATAGTTTTGAAAAATACGATAATTATTGATGTAAAACTATGTGTAACGTTTCTTTATACAGGGTGATTCAAAAATCGATCACGAAACTTAAGGGGGTAATTCTACTTGACAAAATAAGGGTAGAGCTTCATATAAATATTATTTCCAAATGTCATTCGTTTTCAAGTTACAAGCCGTTAAAGTTCAATTTTTATTTCGTTTTTTTCGCCATATTGCATATATTTTTATCCAATCCAGTTGATATTTGACACACAAATCGAGCTTTGCAGTATCTAAAATTTTAAAACAAAAGTACTCCTTTTAAATACCGCCAGAGGGCACTTTACCTAATACTTAAAATTTATTTACACTTTTTTATTTTGACAGATATCGCAAAGCTGGGGGTGCCGTTTTATAGACAATTAAAAACTCAAAAAATAAGGTACTCTTTATTTTTTTGGGCAGCAATAGACATCAAAAACTAAGACGTTTAGGACATATGTTCATATGAATTTTTTTTATTGTAGAATCGTTTGGTTAAGTTTGTCGGTTGAGTTACTGGACACCCTGTATGTATGTAGGTAATTTGATTGAAAATTTTAATGTCTATTGGTGCCTAAACGGTGACGTTTATCGAGTTTAATAAAGAATATCTCATTTTTTCAAGTTTAGGTAAAGTGCCCTCTGGCGGTATTTAAAAAAAAGTACTTTTGTCTTAAAATTTAAGAATCTGCAAAGCTTGATTTGTGTGCCAAAAATCAACTGGATTGGTTAAAAAATAAATGCAATATGGCGAAAAAACCAAAATAAAAATTGAACTTTGACGGTTTGTAACTTAGCTAACTGTATAAATATTTGTGACAGGTAGCCAATGTGTAACCAGCAATGTCTGGAAATAATTACAACTAAATGTATTTGCATTATTATCCATAATTTGTATCCCTAATAAATTTTAAGACATTTAATTGTTTACTAAAAGGTTTTTTTACTTAACCAAACTTCATTAAACCGTATATACACATTAAAAACTGTAAAAAAATAGTGTACTTTCGCTATTAGCAATTTTTATAAACGTTATATTAATGCTTACAAAGGTAGAATTTAAAAAAATATTAACTTAATACCTAAAATTAAGCGATACGACTCTGACACAGCATGGTATTAATAAAATACACAGTTTTTAATATTAAAGTTTTATTCTTATATTTTTAAAACGAAACTACCTCTCTTTAAATACACTCAACGAAAGGGGTCTTTAAAATACGATTTTAAAGTAAAATTTTCTCATTCTAAAATATAATATCCACAGTTATTAACTTAAATTATTTTAAATATAAGCATTTAAATATTTACGAGTTAAATTACCTTTAGAAAAGAATTTATTTCATTTTTGCACTGCAAAATGCTTAGATCATTCTTCTTCTGCCTATAGACGAGGGATTACGTAAATACATTTAGAATAAGTCAATCCCTAAAAGAACTTGTTTTTTAAATCAGCCAGCTGCAATATTCCTGAACAAAAACCCTGCCGCTGGCCGCTTGAAACGAATAAATATTATTCGTGAGGCGTTTCTAATGTATATAAAATGGTTTAAAGACGCTGGTTACCACAAAATATTGTAGTCACTACCGGCAATATTAAAAGATTTGATACTTTTCGCTCGACGTTTACGCTTATTATCGTAGCCGAGGCCTAACTCGCATAAATCATTTTACTGTCCATCTGTTAAAGTACCAAATTTTTCATTTTCCCATTTTTTCGGTTAACAAAGGACACAAATAACAAACTTTAAGTATTTCACTCTATTTATATAAAAAACAGCGCCTAAAAAATTAAAACCTTTGCAATGCAGTAAAAGGCAGTTTATTAATATGAAACTGAAAAATTTTAAAATAAAGAATGGGACTTTGCGGAAAGCAGGTTCAACAGAATTAAAAGAATTAAAGTATCTCAGGTTTAATTTTTCCTTGTTCTTTGCAAAGCGGTTGGGATATTTTAAAATAATGTAATTAGGACTATAACAAACAATTTATTAAGAAAAATAAATCTTTTTGTGTCTGCCGACTAAATCACAGGTTTCTTAACTGAATATCACGATTAAACTACCAATATATTTTATCTGCCATTCTCTCAATTAATATTTAAATTTTTTAAAATTTAATTTGTAGCAAAAAATACGCCCATTAAATCCCATTTTTATAAATAAAAGGGTAAGAAGCAAAAGCGTATAAGTATAACACATTTATATTCTCAAAATATTTGACTTTAGCACCAGTTCTTCTACAAAATATTTAATGTTTTGATTTTTATAACTGTCCAAATTGGCACTAAATGCTTTTCAAGGCAAATTGTCACTTCAACACGTTGACTTCTAATGCTTTTAAATGGTATATACGTAGAGGATGTATATTTAAAACCTTACAATTCAAGTTAACTGCGAAAAGAAACAGATTTAAAAAAACATCGAAACACGTCAAGATATTTATTGGGGGTAACGTTTTTACAAAAATTGGACGGCGTCCCTTTAACCCTTAACCACCAGGGCCATTGGGCCACCACCCCAAAATTATTAAATAAGAAGGGGTCAAGTGATAAATCATTTTAAGTCTCTGACTAGTACTTTATAACCCTAGAATAGTCAATACTACCTACTACAAAATGGCGGTACATTTAATTAAGATTACCCGAACACCTGATTTAGATGGCAATATTTTCGAAACTAATAAACTTAGGTATGCCTAATTTGGTATTTTCTGAAAGCTCTTGATATAATACAGGGTGTTTTCTAATTGAATGTCAATATTAAAGAAGGTGATTTTTGGGTTTATTTTAAGAAGAAAACTTATATGAAAGTATGTCCTAAACATCTTAACTTTTGAGATACAGAGTGTTAAAATATCCAAAATTTTGTTTTTTTTAAATATTTTAACTATTCTTTACCCAATTTTGTTTTAATTAGGCAATAATAATAATGAAATTAAGGGGGTATTTTATAACTAACTTAATTACATTTAGTAAGTCCAGTGCCGTCTCGAGAGGCAACTAAAGAAATATTTTTAACAAAAAACGGTACGCCACTGACTGTGTAAATGTGTGTAAAATTTTTGTGCCTTCTTTAGACTAAGCAAATAAAAATACTGCTTTTATGTCTCTTCATTCTTTTCCGTATCTTGCTTAAGAGAAAAAAAATCACTTAATTGCATATTTTTAGACCATAAAAGGTTTTATAATTTTTAATTAGCAATTATGTAACAAAAATAACAAAACTTATTTAAATAAGGTTTATATCCAGTATACCAGTTTTTACTAAAATAAGTGTTTTCCAAATTATTTGCTTTTTCGAAAATTTTAACACCTTCATATACAGTTTTTTTTTTAAATAAACCCTAAAATCACCTCCTTTAATATTAAATAATAATAAAAACACCCTGTATAAAAGGTGCTTCAATAAAATATATAGACTTTTTATCCTACCCTGTATATTATTACCAGTATCACAATTAAACAGATATTTAAAAGAGCTTTAGGAAAATACCACTTCAAGAATCTTTAACTTTATTAGTTTCAGAAATATGACCTCAAAATCAGTTATTCGGGTAAAACTCGTATTTAAAGAAAGTGAAAGAAAACAAATGTCTTAATTGTGCAATAATTTTTCCATTTTTTAAAAATTATATTTTTCTGGGTAATTTTACTATTAATCTGCTAAAAACATACGAAAACAGGTACCACTATACTGTATACAGTACCTTATAAATTCTGGGAAATTACAATTAAAGTGTTAGTCACAAGGAAGTCTATTTTAATTCAATTCACATCATCAGTTATTTAATATGTTTTGTTTAGCTTAATTTATTCACGGAACGGGTTTTATATGTAGTCATAATATTGTAGGTTATTTGCGGATAGTTCATGTAATATTTATGCCTATAGAGTAAAATAGATAATAAAAGTTATTTAAAAACATGCGGTTGTAGAATAAAATTTATAATAAAATATTCGTTGAATTACTTAAAAAGAATATTTTTTTAGACAAAAGTATTGTTTATTTTGGAGCTGCTACCATTTAAAAATACCCATGGGATAAAAACTACACTCTCTTGTCCTGGACCGTGTCTAGAAACATAGAGCAATAGATGCCAACCTAAAATATGAATATTTAAAACATCTAATACTGCTCGGGCTCCTTTTCTTTGTTTCTTATAAAATTGTAAAATAACCGTGAAAAAAACAAAAAACTGATAATTTTTCCCAACTATTTTAAAAATACAACCAACTGAAAAGTAGAAATCCTTTTAGCGTCAGGTCAGATTTCCATTCACAAAAGTGTTTATGTGTGCATAAAAGTTTAAGTTACATACATATTAACAGCATATTTCATAATTCTACCTTTTTAATTCTTTTACAGAAATAAGGATTTTTATTTTGAAATTGAAGACCACACAAAAACGATTAATGTTCAATATTTTATAAAATCATATCTTTGGAGTTTATTATATTTCTTGAGTTGATGCATATTTTAGTACTAAAATAAACGAAAATATTGATAAGATTCTTATCCAAAAAAGCCTTTAAAAATATAGTACTACTTGAAAAAATTTATAGGTTACTTGAAAGAACGGTGAGAGTCCTTTATTTAATGATTACCAGTTGCAAATTTTGCAAAATTATTTTTTAATTACATTGGTACCCTTTAGGTTAGTTATATATTGTACAAAAGAAAAAGAAAAAAACGTTAAAACTGTAAAAGAATAATGGATGTTGCTAAAAAACTAAAAGTACAGTAATAACGCCGGACTTACGCGATAGGTGGGACCAAGCGCTATCCGCGTAAGTCGAATTCGCGTCAGTCGGGGTACAATTTTGCATATAAAGACATACAACGTATGATTAATTGGGACCGGAGACTAAATAAAACAATAATTAAGGAAATAAATTTGTATTGACTGAGCGTCTTTTACAGTTTCGAGAATGTTTTCTTTGGTTTTTGTAATTGATCTGAGTGTCGATTCCGGTAGATCAAACTTCTTCGCTAATTCACAAATTTTAATTTTTGCATCGTTGTCTTTAAATATGTTAAGTTTACACTCCAAAGATTTTTTCTTGTTTAAAGAAAAAGAGTCGGTTTAACTTCGTTTGGATGCCATAGTACTTAGTAAATATCTCAGGTCGTCGCACAACGCAAAAAAAACAAAATCGTAAGTTGTATGACTGCGCGGCCTTCAAAAAAAAAAAAAATAAATAAATAACGAATAGACGAGAAAATTAAATCACGTAACTCCGAATTCGCATAAGTCGGGATAGCGCAAGTCGGGGTATTACTTCCTGGAAAATTTTGTGAAACTTTAAAAAGTTTTTTAAGAATAAACGTTATTACTAATATCCCTTTAAAATCCTAGTTATACACTTACGTTTTTGGGCCTCAAAGAAAATTACAATTTTTTTAGGTTTAATAAAATATTTTTAAAAACTGTACTTTTATCGTTTTTCCGAACATAATAGGTGGACAAGTTGTATTTCTACTAATAGCTTTCTTTAGGTAACTCTTAATACAATAAATAATAGTTTAAAAAACTAAAAAAACACGCTTTTATATGCAACCGAACTAAAAATTAGAGAAATAATTTTTCATTACAAAGAGTTTGTCACTTCAGAGTAAAAAGCGTGGGGTGCATTTAACTATTTTTTCATAACTTTTCCCTCATAGATATTTGCAAATAGAATAATTATAACATTTAATATATTAAGCACCCCACGCTTTTATTCTGAAGTGACAAACTCTTTGTAATAAAAATTATTTTCTAATTTTTAGTTCGGTTGCATATAAAAGCGTGTTTTTTAGTTTTTTTAAACTATTATTTATTTTTCATTTTTAGTTCGATATATCAATTAGTTTTTAAAAATAAATGCTCCAGTTTATTCACTAAAAAATTCCTTTGCCATTTTGTCAAGAGACACAGAGGATCTGTAAAGGAATTTATTTATCCTGGCGGTCCTAATCAGGATAACGGGATACGGTTTTTAAATTATTGCACTGTCATCGGTCCTTGATACGTGTGCAAAGTTTCAAAGAAATTGAATCGCTGGAAGTTGGTAAAAATTAGGCTCAAAGATTCCGTTACATAGATAGATAGATAGTTACAACCCAAGCTAATAAAAGCGTGTTAAAAATATGTTAACAATGGAATGGTAATATTATATATAACTAAATTTTTATTCCAATGGCTAAGTATGTAGGTACATGTTATAACTTCGGTACAGTTCAAATATTTACTAGTAAAAAACTTTCCTGAATATTTAATATTTTTGGACATTTATCGTTTTCCCGTGTGGTCTTTAATTCGATTTTCTACTGTATAAGCAATAGCTAAATGCATATCGGCCGTAAAGCAGCAACAAAGGATTTAGGATAAATCATCGAATACAAAATGTACATGCCGGTATTCACGTTAAACTGTCTCTTTTCCTCACATTGCCTATGTGGTATGTTAATTAGCTGATCCGGTATAAAAAAATCTATTAAAATAATGCATTTGCTTTTTGTGTGTTAGTACCATTAAATTCAAGGTGTACATAAAAACCGCCTTTACTTAATTATTATTAATTTTTTTTTAATATTGTTATACAATAAACGGGGTCTTTATTATACACGTTTGTAATAGTTTATAAGTATGTTTTTTGAATGATAATTTGTTAAGAATGGTACAAAATATCTATAAAATAAAATAAACCTTTCTTCTGGAAAAAGATGAAAGAATCAAACGGTAAAATCAAATTATCAAAATTGGGTACGTCTGTCAGAAATGCATACATTAAATAAAAAAACATTAGTGTCTTACCCTATAGAGGGTGTTTCACAACTTATCCGACAAACTTTAAGGGCCAATTCTACAATAAAAATTTTGAAACAACTTCATAAAAATATGTCCTAAAAGTCTTAGTTTTTAACTCCAGGGTGTTAATTTTTTTTTTTAAATGTGTTTTGTATAAGTTTTATACCAATTTAGATATTTAAAAAAATTGGGGTACACCTCCT
Organism: Listronotus bonariensis; assembly: GCA_014170235.1. Classification (NCBI taxonomy): domain Eukaryota; kingdom Metazoa; phylum Arthropoda; class Insecta; order Coleoptera; family Curculionidae; genus Listronotus; species Listronotus bonariensis. The sequence continues at coordinate 57,753 of JACEGR010003375.1, forward strand.
ATGCATCATGACATACACGATAAAAACATAGATTTTACCAGTGTCGTTCATGAGGGGTTTAAGGTAAATATTTTTTAAGAAAAAAAAAAATGGTACGTCACTGCATTAAAAAAAAATTAATTCAATGGTTAAATTCTTATCTAATTTTAAGAATAAAAATATCGAAGGTAATTTTTCACTGTAGAATATGATATTATTTATACGAAATGACCGTTCCGAGAAATGGTTTTTATTTATTTACGCGAAAACCGTGCATCAAATAAAAAAGTCAAGAGATGAAATTTGTATCAAACTAAATGGGAATTTTAAAAATATTTTTATTTTAGGAAAATGCAGTGGCGTACCATTTTTTTCCAAAAAATATTTACACCTAACCCCTCATGAACGACACTCACTAGTAAAAATTTATTTTTTCTTGTATGCCAAAAACTTCTTTCTTCTTCATTTAATGCATTCTTCTTCTTCTTTTAATGCATAGGAGGCGTCCCCCAATTTTTTTTATATCTTAATAGGTATAAAAGTTATTATATAAAAATACATTTTTTTTAAATTTTTAACACCCTGTAATTTAAAAACTAAGACTGGTAAAAACATATTTCATATGAAGTTTTTTCATATTTTTTATCGCAGAATCGGCCCTTAAAGTTTGTCGGATAAGTTGTGAAACAGGCTGTATAATCCTGACTTATTAAACAGCGATTTAACTAAGAAAAAAACTATCAGTATTAGTTAATTTAGTTTCCCAAATAACAATAATACTTGTGACAACTGTGCAAAAGTTAAAAATAAACCATTTTTTTTATTTAATTTTAAAGGTAAGTAACTAACCAGCACTAACAAAGCAGAATAGAACGTTCTTATATGAAATAATAGTAATAGTAAAAATATTAATATACGTCCTAAGTTTAGTATTTATTATTATATAATTTGCAACTCGGAGTTCCCGTTAGGAACAACAACAGGTTAAAGGGTTTGAATGTGGTCCTGTGTTCCTGTCATGTTTAACACGTGACAACGCATGCATTCAAACTTGCTGTTAACAACAGCTATTTATAGCAAAGGGAAATGATATAAGGTCGACAGGGTAGCTAATTTGGATTATTATTTCTATATCTAATAATTTAAAATGTCATTTATATGTAAAAAATACTACAAAATCCACCACATATTTCTTGGAGTGACCACCAACATGTATACAGGGTGACCATTTTTAAGTCGCCACTATTGCTAACTTTCTAATTGTTGGAAATACGAAGTCGGTTAAATTAGTAAAGTTGTAGTACTTTTTCCCCTAATTAACGTGCTTTCGCTTTATTACAAAAACTGTACTTTTTAAATAGAACACCTTGTATATAATATCACCTTTTAAAAGATCTATCAAAGAGATTTAAGAAAGTCTACATATGATATATCAAATTTTTAATAGTTTCGGAAATATGGCCATCCTCGAAAATTTAGTAGTTAATCGGCTTTTTTAAATAAAAACTTTGTATATAACATAACCATTAAATACATACATTTTAAAGAGCTTTAAGAAAATACTTTTTTTTTCACCCTTTCGGGGTCATCCCACTCAGGTCCGACGACCACCCCCTAGGTGGTGCACTGCAGCCTGAAGGCTTATTGTACCTTGACCCCTACTCCTTCCCATTCACACACCATTTATTCCACAACTTGGATGGTTGTTGCTCGGTCCGCATCCCCGAGGCAGAACACCGTGTGCCGTTGCTCAAAACACCGCTGGTGCCGGTCACCCATCCAAATTATGGGCGCGCATTCCACTGCTTAACTCCGGAGATCGACGCTTGCCGATACAACCAGAAGCCGCCACAAGCGCGCCTTAAGAATACTACATTTGGTATGTCCATCTCTTATAGTTTTGGAAATATGGCCATCCAAATCCAAAAAATAGGAGATATAGTGTCTATTTTATCCTCGACACTAAACTTAGTGCATATAGCAGCAGCTTAGAGCTGAAGATACAATAGAAATTTACCATAATTTCGTCGAATTTCAGTTCTTAGGCCACTACGGAAATTTTTCCTTCCCACTATAAAATTTATTCTATATATATATATATATTTGTTTTTAATTGTGACTGGTGGGACATAAATGTACATAAAGGTGTTTATTAGAAGACGTTTATATTATGTTAATCTTAAAAACATTATTATTTATGTATTTAATCATTAATTATTTAGAATAAATATTAAAACTATTATAATAAATAAAAGGTGACCATTTGAAAACGAAACAGATCAAATTTTTTTGGGCATTCCAGGTCGTATAGGAAAAAATGCTCAGACAAGTCAAATCCTGATTTCAAGAAAAACATTTTCTTGCCATTTACTCTGACTGCAACCTCTAGTAGGGGTAGATTCACTCCCAAAATCTTAAATAGAAAGAAGGGTCAAGTCATACCCTATTTTGAAGGTCTCTTGAGCCCTGATCACAACTGCCAAGTTTGAAGTCTCTGCTTATTTTCGTTGATATGACGGTTTTTAAAAAATTTTAGTCATTTTTCGATTTTGCGTGGAATACCTCAATGCCCCCAAAAATTAACGCCCGGAGTTTTTAGGACCCATCTCTAAAAAAGTAAAATATCCCAAATAGGTAAGTCAAAAAAATGTAAAATAATTTACTAGTAATAGCTTATAAGTTTTTTTCGGTAAAAAGGTGCAGATAAAAATATCTTGTACATACAGTCTTTTTTATATATTTTGTGTTGTATTATTCACAAAAATTATAATAAGCCCAATGTAATATTTAACAAAGTTGCAATGTTGGATATTTAAATTACTTTTTATTATCACACGCACATACAAAAAAAAATAATTTTAAAAATGTTAAACAACATAATAACTTTTTAGTACCTTAGCCCATAAATACTAAACTTGAATATGTCTGGAAACTTTAAAAGCACATTTCTTACAAGAATTACCATAAATTTCAAGGGGGTTGTAAACCGTTTTTATATTCACTTAGAACTTTACCACGCGTGCATAACAATTTCGTGAATATGGCCATTGTTACAGGATAAAATTATCACCTTCATAAATAGTTAATAAGAAGTGTAGGAGTTTACTAAAAAACAGTACTTTAGGCCGAGAACTTAATATTCTGGTACACATTTATTAGTAATTACAATTAAAAATAAACTTTAGAAAATTGTTGACAAAATAGTAAGTTACCACTATCAATTCTGTTGGTAATCTAGGATTTACGTAACTATGTTTGTTTACTTTTATACAAAACTTTGTTTATATACAGTGCATTTCTTTAATGCCCCACCTCCTATTTATTAATTAATAAATAAATTAATTTAAAAAATTAAAACTTTGGGATATGAAATTAATGCATAAATACTGTGACGTTGGGTTTTGTAATATATATATATATATATATATATATATATATATATATATATATATATATATATATATATATATATATATATATATATATATATATATATATATATATATATATATATATATATATATACATATAGGGCCACTTTACGTCACTTGGACAAATCTACCATATGGAACTATCTTCTTGGGACCATGAGACCGCTGGACTTATTGAACTACGGTGGTACGGGCATACCCCCACTCAGGAGTAGCCCGTACGGGGCTGAACTAAAACTTTAACTTTATGCTTGACTTCACTAACTACTTCTTATCTAATAAAATCCTTTAACTTCTTTTCTCTCTTTTTAAATATCAAATTTTCCAGTGTTTGTTTTGCATTTCTACGCTACCCAGTTTGTTTAATGTTTTTATTTTATTATTATAAAAGTAACCTAGAAAATTGTTTAATTTATACTTTTAAGACCTTGACACCTCACGTATATTTTTATGTAGCAAATTTCCCAATGTTAAGTAAACTAATTAAAATGTATACTTATTTTAAAATTCCCAAAAATGTATACTTTTTTATACTAGGTGTTCACAATACTATATTTTAAAGTGGCAGCTGGGCGCCATATTGGAAAATAAAGTTAAATGGAAAGAGAGGTCTTGTGGCACATCATTTTAAAGCTCCCGACAAGTACTTTATAACTCCCAAATATAAAGTCTATATCTTCACCTAATTCAAAATGGCGGTATTTTAAAAATTACCTTAATACCTTATTTGGATGGCCATATTTTTAAAACTAATAAAGTTAGATGTACCTAATGCGTTGGGAGTTGGGTCGAATGGTCAAATACTAAAATTCGGTATTTGAATACGAATACGAATACTGAAAAATAAAATTATTCGAATACCGAATATTTGACTACTTAGAAGAAAAAAGTATTCAAATAAGGGTGTTATTTAAGTACGTGGCCAAACTCCAGGAGGTGATTCTATGAGTCATTTCAAGATGAAAAGTTCATACAAACATAGGTCCAAAAATGCTTCATTTTCAAGATACAGGGTGTCAAACTTTTTTAAAAAATCGGTTTTTCCTAAATATCTTAATTAGCTTTCAGTCGATTTTGTTCAAATTTATCAGTGATATTAAGGGCAGTAGGAGGCTAATTTAACCCCAATTAGATTAAATTTATTATGTTCAGTGGCGTCCCGGAAGACAACCTAACCAATATTTTTGACAAAAAAATTATGCGCCACAGACTTTTTTGCAATGTTTCTATTTGTTTCGAGTTAAGCAGCTAAAAATACAACTTTTTTGTCTCTTGAGTTTCTGAGATATCTCTCTTCGTTTGCGAGATAAAAATTAAAAGCACTTTATTGCATGTCACCGGGACAATAACATAATAAAATATTAGAACCACCAAATGTGAGAAAAAATTCAAAAGACGACTGTTGTGTAACTTAATAATCAAAAACATGCAATAAACTGCTTTTATTTTTTTATCTCGCAAACAAAGAGAGATACATAATTTTTTTGTCAAAAATATTGGTTAGGTTGTCTTCCGGGACGCCACTGGGCATAATAATTTTAATCTAGTTGGGGCTAAGTTAGCCTCTTACTGCCTTTAATATCACTGTTAAATTTGAACAAAATCGACTGAAAGCTAATTAAGATATTTAGGAAAAACCGATTTTTTAAAAAGTTTGACACCCTGTATCTTGAAAACGAAGCATTTTTGGACCTATGTTTGTATGAACTTTTCATCTTGAAATGACTCATAGAATCACCTCCTGGAGTTTGGCCACGTACTTAAATAACACCCTTACCATTATTTTATCATGTAGGGCATATATTTCGCACGCTGTATGATTTAAACCAGCCCGAGACTCTACATTTAAAAAAATCTAATAAAAAAAATAATAATAACTACACTACTTATTCAAACTCACGGAATCAAGGAAGCAAGCAAGCTGAGTAGCGCCGATCATCAAAGAGTAAGGCACAACAGAAGATTATTTCGCCTATCTTCGTCTAGTGTACAACAGTTGAGAAGAAATCTTTTGTTGTGGCTCACTCTAATGATCACCGCCACTGGGCTTGCTCTCTCACTTGATTCAGCTTTCGAGTTTGAGAAAGTAGTGTAATTTAATTACAATATAGGCCCTATATGGTGGATGACTTGAACTTTGATTCAGTTCTATCTGAGCTACCGAAGTGATAACTGACGAGCGAAATCCTAGCGACCTGCTCTAGTGCAGTCTATTTGCTTTGTGACTATCGCAAAAAATTATGAACACTACAACACTACTTTAAAATGTAGTACTTTTTAAACGCGGCCCGCGAACGTATTTGCACACTAATGTTTCGTCCGCAACATGTCAAAGGTTGCCCATACCTGATGTAGAGTCACCGCCGCCTTAAGTTGAGTGATTTTTAATTACCCTGTAAAACATTAACACTTATATAAAACCACTAGACCTCATAAGTGTTTATAAATATATTACTCATATTTCAACAAGGTAACCTAAGGAACACCCAGTATACCATACATTCCACCTCGGTATTAAATAATAGTTCTATTCACAGCCGTGACTATTCTACGGTCTGATGTCATTTCATTACTTTAATGAATGTTACAGGTAAATACACTTTAACTTTGCGGTATGTAAATACACATAAGCTATAATGCTTAGTTGCTTTCCGCTAGACACGCTGGCCACCTGATATTCAGGTATGTTGAATAGAAAATTGCAAACAACATATTGTAAATTCTACTTAGACGAAGAGCTACGACTTATCTACTGTAAAAATTATAACTGTCCCGATGACTCCATCATAAAATAATAAAATAATAGAATTATTAATATGTCAATATATTTTTCACAACTTTTATTTGCTTAAAGTTTTTAAATTTAAAAAAATGTGTCTTTTACGTTTTAATGTTTTTTTTTTTTTTTTAAGAAAAAACCGACCTTTTGCAGTTTAAATAGCTTGTGTTATACTGGACGTTTCTCACAGGTGATTCTCCCCTATAACTTTTTTAGCTTTTACGGTTGAGAAAATAAAATTTGGTATCTCGTTATTTGTCATAATAATTGTTAATTAAATGATCTATTTACTTGTTTTCTATTAGTTCCAATTAACCAAAAATGGCCGCTACTTTTAAATTTTAAATGGCACCATTGCTATATTTTATCCTCTTTCAATAGGAATATAACAATCTAAATACAATGACACCTCATATATGTAATTTTTTGACACTTCTGCTGTCAAATTTTCATTATTTTATTTGTTAATCTAAAGTGCCATGATTAAGCTAAAACGGTTTATTTTAAATTAAGCAGTTTGTTTTTACAACTTCTCAGGAGGAAGTCAGAGTTTGCAAAATCCAATTTATAGTCATAACTCCCTTTTTCAAATAAAACGAGGGTGGTTCATTAGCATATCCTAATTGAGCATTTTGTTTTGAGTAAGTTGGTGCTACATAGGCGATATTTCGGAATTTCTTTTTATCAAAAAAGTCAAATGTCATAAAATGGGCGCGTTCAGGTTGTCCCAGCGGCTGAGATTGCTTAGTTAGAAGTCACTCTGAATGCAAAGCTCTTTACTGCTTTTTCGATAGCGGCTGAGTATTTTGCTCAGGGTAAAAAATGACTGTTATCGCTTTTCAAACAGCGGATTTTGATAGTTTGACATTTGATATTTGAAATGGAAGCTTGGTTACAATTGCGGCTAATACTTTTAAATATTTTCTTTGTAATAACGTGTAAATCCAAACAATTATTATGGATAAAAACAAATTTGGTCCGGATACCCATTTTTTGATCGTAAATAATGGAGGAAATCCTATTATAGAAAATAGTAGAGTGTTGGTACAAAGTATAAAAGGTAGGGATAATTTAATATTTAATTGTACTACATATTTCGTAATTTTTATTAAAATTACCATAGTTTAAATTCCTCTGTGTCCCCAAGTAGAGCAAATTTTTGCTCTTACAACTCCGACAAAAACTAACTTAAACAACTAACTTAACTAAGTGCTATGGATAATATTTACTAGGTAGGTGAATATAGTAGTTTTATTGTCAATAACAGCGTTTCTTAACCTGTGGTCCCCGGATCCCTGGGGGTCCGCGAGCATGTGCTAGGGGATCCGCAGTCTTATCCATGGACGTTTAAATTAATAAATAAATGTCAGCGATCACGCACGGACCGGTAACTACTTCAATAAATTGTCCCAATTTAATTGTGTTATTTATTAAGGGGGTCCTTAAAATTGTGTTTGATTTTCTAGGGGTCCGGTGACTGAAAAAGGTTAAGAAACGCTGATCTATAGTGATATTTTGCATCAAATACTTGGTAGATGCTTACAAAGTTTGTCAAACAGTTATCATTACTTACTGTAAATGTATAAATACTTAATATACCTATAAACCAAATTTATGTTATGTTTGTATGTTTACATTTGACCAGCTGTCAACCGTTAAGTTAGCAATGCATTCAGAAAAAATAAAAACGTTGACTAACAGCGGTCTCAGCATGCTAAGTTGGCTAACTTAGCCGATGGGACCTCCTGAATGTACCCAATGATTCTAAACCAACTACTAATAGTGGATGGTTGGTATACCTAAGTATACCTCATGTAAAAAGGCAGTTCCGTTGCATTGTGTGCAAGTTCTATGATATATAACATCGGTATTATTTTGGATATAAAAAATTATCCTAAGATTCGCACAATTATTTGTTAGTAACACTGCGTTTTATGGCTGCATAAAAACATGTCTACTATAAGATCTGTTGAGATATCGTAGATGATTTAATCGATGACGAAATCTACCTTTAAATAGCATACATACATGGTGGACCAGACGGAGTCGTCCAAAATTTGAGAAATTGTTTTTAAGGACAAATTATGATTAATGGTTAAAAAAGTTAGTAAATTATTTTCAGTTACGAAGATACAGGGTGTTAAACTTATAAGAAATAATTGTTTTTTAATAATATCTCAAAGATTTGTTAGTCGGGTTTTTGAAAATTGGCAGTGGTGTTCAATACGATAGGGCGCTACCGCTAGTTTTTTTTGTAAAGATCTATTAAATGGTGATATTGGTGTTAATATACAGGGTAGGGCAAAAAGTATATATATTTTTAATAACGCACCCTGTATATTATTTTACCATTTAAAAAGATAGTTGTATTAAAAGACCTTTAAGAAAATACCACATTAAGTTTGTTTATGTTCTGTTATGTACATCTAACTTTATAAGTTTTGGAAATATGGCCTTACAAATCGGGTATTTAGATAATTTTTAAGGTACGGCAATTTTGTAGTAGGAAAAGGTATTGACTTTATATTCTGTTGTTATAAAGTACTCGTCAAGAGCTTTAAAATGAGGAGCCACAAGACCTCCCTTCTATTTAACTTCCTTTTTCAAAATGTCGTCCATCTTTCAGTTTGACATTTATATCTGTCATTTCTTGCAATTTAGTTTATGTACTCTTACTAAAGTCCCCAAATTGAAAAAAAAAAGATAAAACAATTTAAAAGTTGGAAGGGGGCACACTTTGGAGAAACACTGTATATCGTCTGTGGCTATAGTATAAAACGTAACTATTATTCGGTAGTATAGCAATGTCAAACCAAAATGTTCACTAATCTGCCTCAGGAGCTGTATATTTTTATTTGAAACGAGGAAGGCATTCGTTCCCTTTCCCCCGGGTGTCCTCCGTCAAATCTGATGGCTTTTAAATGGATATAAATTAGCCTATATGGAGCGAAGCGCAGTGTATATATTCTATTTGCCACATATTTCGTGTCGATTTAGGACATCAGTTTCAACCCCAGTTCATAAATTTAAAGGTGATTAGAGTTGATGTCTTCGGCTGGATATAAAAAGTATTAATAATAAAAGGGTTAATATTTACTGGTTTAAAACAAAGTTTTACAATCTATATGGTCATTTTATGCTATTAGGGAGCTTTTTTTTCTTTATACATTTTTAATGCATTTCCCTCTAAAAGTCAATAATTTCCACAAGCCCGAGAGTATTACCAATAAAAATTTTTCATTATACTTCAAAGAATTCTTTAATCAACGTTTTGAAAATATACTACTTTATTTTATTTATTAAATTCAATTGACATTATTATAAGCTACTAGTAGTGCAGAAGTATTTTTAAAAAATCGTTATTTAGCTTAAAAGGCTTGTTTAAAACCGACATGGACAGAAGTTTTTCTTTTAAGCCGCGTCCAGACTTGCAACAATTCGCCAAACATCCGTCATAAGTACCAAGTTTGCGTGCTTCGTTTAAGCCAAAAAAACGATAAGCTCTGAATCACCGGCGAATCATTCGCCAAGCCCTTGAAACAACGTCAATTCCAACCACGTCCACGTCCGCGCTATGTGGCGGGGTATGCAGCGTGGAGCGGCACGGCGAATTATTGCAGGTCTGGACACGGCTTTAGATGTTAAATAAAATATGTATGTAATAAAATATGTATGCGGAAGTACAAAAACACGCACATTTATGTTTATTGCGTTAGAATGCATATTTATTTAAAAATAACATTGCGGTGTATAAAAACTTATTACGAAGGGGCTTAACTCGATATTTGGCGAAAATGGCTTATACCCAATGACCTTTTTAAGGTTATACCAAAGACAATTGTAGTTACACTATAGACTACCAGAACAATGCTAAATTTTTGGGCATCAGTTTGGACGCTGGCTAGGCTGAATTTATGAAGCGGCAAATTATACGTACTGTTTACGTGTGTTCTCGATGGATACCCGCTTCATAAATTCCACGAAGCGAGCGTCCAAGCTGATGACCAAAAATTTAGCATTGTTCTGAGTGTCTATTGTGAAACTATAATTGTCTTAGGTTATACCCATTGTTAGACAAGGGCAGGTCTTTATGTTATGACAAACTTGCATATACTTACTGCTTTTTCACACTAGCGGAAGACGGATAGTTAGGCGACGGACCAGTGCGATCAAAGTGTATAAAGTATTATGAGACCTTTTAGATGCAGAGCCGACTTTCCGCATTCTTAACGTGTGAATGGTCTCATAAGATGGAGTCTTATGAGACCATTCACACGTTAAGAATGGAATGGTGTGAATGGTTTTATAAGACTCCATTCACTTCGATAGCGTCGGTCCGCTTCCGCGGTCCGTCTTCCGCTAATGTGAAAAGGCAGTTATATTAAACCACAAATTAATTGAAATGAAAAATATTAATAGTGTGTTTTAATTAAATACAACCAAAAATTTCAAGGTAATCCATTTGCGATATATTTTTTAACATCTACAGAATTAGCTAAATAAAGTCGTTCATAAGCAATGTGTGGGAAAGAGACGGTTTTACGCGAATACCGGCATGCAAACATTTCGGATTGGATGACTAATCGTAGCTCCTTTGTTGTTGCTTTACTAGCCGATATACCTATTGCTTATACAGTATTTGATTTAAAAAAAATGTTTTTATGGCATAGGGATGGCTAAAGGTCGCTTCTAATTCAGATTACAGATTATGGAGGAAACCGCGAAAAAAACTATCCTCAACAAAACTTTGAATAAAGCTACTAATGGAAAATTAAAGACCTTTAAAGTATTTGTAAATTTTTTTAATAAAATCAAAAACTGCAATTAAATATTTTACAAAAATGCTGGTAGTGAGCCCAAAATACCATCTCGGATTCTTTTTCTAATACTTCACAATGCATTTTGCCTTTCGTAGCAGTTTCAGTAAGAAAATATAAAACTAATGCATTTGAACCTTTACCAAATATAATGGAAAAGAAAACTTTTTAGATAACAATTTTACATCTACTGCTTTCAAAAGTCTGCTCTAATATACATTTTAAAGTCAAATAACAACAAAGTGCATTTATTTCGTTCGTCCATGAACTTTCCTATGAATGGCTTTAATTTATCAAGTTAATCTCACCGAGCAGCATTTTTCCTGCAAGGTATGATTTATGAATTAAAGTATAATTTGCCGCCATTTGCAGGGTGATTTTTATAATTTTTCACGCTAATATACGCCCCAGTGACTCTGTTCTTTGTTATTATTTTTAATCAAGATCGTAATAAACCATGTTGCAGAATTATTAAGACGCTCAGTTTGTTTAAAGAAAAAACATATTAAAACAAGATTAAAACTTAGTTTTCATTTTATTGTTTATAATTGAACCACATTTTATTTTGATAAATTATAGTACTGGGAATAAAGTCGATTTCTTGGTTTGCAAAAGTAACACAACAGTCCAAAAAAGAAACTAGGGAGATTAAATAATTTGTTTATAAAGATCGACTTTTTTGTTCGGAATTATTCTTTATAAAGCCGCTTGCTTTAAGTCAGGTAAAGGTCAATTTTAACTACACACCCCGTTTAGCTTTCATACCCGTCACATACTCATCGCTTTACCGTAAGCTCTTCTCTCCCTTGACGTCGAGTTTACGGAACGACTAGTGAGAATCGACCTTTAGGTGGCTCACTGGCCACGTAACTTTTGAACATATTTCATCAGTAGTTTTTCGGTTTTGTTATTGTTAATGTTATACAGGGTGTTATGGAAATACTTTAATATATTTAAACCCCAAAATCCTTGTGTAAAAATAAATTGAATAAAAATTATTAAAAATGGCGGACCACCATAAATAACAGTGATAATGAACCCCAAAATTTTACGATTAAAAAGCAAACCCGCTACTGACTAGCTCTTTAAATCCCTTTAAATACATATGTTTACCTTCTGTCGCTGTCAAAAACAGCTGAAAGCAGTTATAACACGTGGTTACGTCAACGAGCTTGAGAAAAGTTGCCAAATTTATTTTGTTCTTTACCAGTTTATCTATGGGTTTTGCTGTTTCAATTCGATCAAACGAAAAACTTACATGATTACACAAATTATCCTTTATTACGCTACTAGGTTGTTCCAGCGTATAATGAATGTAAAGATTACTTTTTCCACAAATCAAGTACACTTTTTAGGTGGTTAATTACTATACAAACTTTTTAAACACTACGACGCGACACGTATGCGCACAAAGAATTGAATTAAAATACACAAAACGGTATTTTTATTGCAAAACACTATTAAAACAAATTTTACTGCGTTTTTAAATAAAGTTTTTGTTACTTTTCGCTTTTCTTTCATCAAAATTAATAGCCGACAGACGACAGCTGGTTTACACGAGAAAAGAGTACACAAGATTATTCCCTATGAGACAAATGTACAAAAAAACTACGGAATTGTACAGAAAGTGTCCGCAACTCCGATTTTAACCAAATTTGGTATGTTGGGTTTTTGGGGCGCTGATCACGAATCTGAAATAAATTTTAGTCGGAAATGTTTGGTTTCCGAGATAATCATCATCAAAGTTGGCATTTAAACTAACCTTATTTTCACCATTATTCCCCCTTCTTTTTGCACACAATTCTTGATTTAAAGCTAAAGTGGCCCACAATATTTGATTTTCACCTTTTAAAACCCCGTTTTTCTATGTTTTTTTACACCTTTTATCAAATAAATTGGGAAGGGTCCCTTTAAAAACGTTGCAACCGTTCATTCACTGCTCCATCGCCTCCACCATATTCTTCTACGATTAAAAACGATTGAAAGCGAAGCTATGCAATTTAATTCAAAAAAGTGTAAAATACGTAGAAGAATGAGGTTTTAAAAGGTGAAAATCAAATATTGTGTACCACTTTAACTTAAAATCAAGAATTGTATGCCAAAAGAAGGGGGAATAAAGTGCAAATGAGGTTAGTTCAAATGCCAACTTTAATGATGGATATCTCGGAAACAAATGTTTCCGACTAAACATTTTTCAGATCCGTGATCAGCGCCACAAACACAGGTGTTTTTACAGTTTAGATGTTTTTTGCAAGAAATTGATTGCAATTTATTCTAACATTTTTGCAGTTTGCACGTAACTGGGTTTATCAATTTACTGAAACTTGTAAGTTCAATTCTTTTTAAACCTTTTTCTTTGTCTCATGGTGTTCTGGTTATGGGCGATAAAATGATACTTACAGCGAATTCTTTTGGTTAAACTAGGTGCTTTCAATTTAATTAGGTTTTTAATCAAAATTTTTTACTACAAAATGCAGGGTTTGTTTTTTCTTGTGATAATTCATAAAAGCTTCATGTCTAGGAACTTATTACCGTGGGTATAAAAAGTAGACGGCATATTTAACATACCTTAGGGATAAAGGAGCCGAAGTGGACATTTTGGGGCTTCTTCAGATGTACGGTTACAAAATGCATGAAACAATTACTTTGTGTTGCTATATTACTGTACATCTCATTGGTACGGAAAAGAAGGGAAGTTTATGGTGAAAGTGTAAAGAGTGTACTCGTGAAAATAAAAGTACTTTCCAGCCAAGAAAAAAATCCTAGCCTTCTAAAAGCTGTTGTAGCTCTAAATGTTATTTAAGATTATTATTTAATGTAACGCCTGCGCCGCTCATAAGTAGATAATAAAAATTGGTTAACTTTTTTTATGCCGGTATATTATTGTCCTCTATTTTGTGCTTTGAAATCTACGATAAAATGGTGGTGCCTTCTGGATAACATTATTCAGTCGTTAAATGGGTTTAACATCTAAAAACCTGGCACCCACGGTCCTTAGTACTTAGCTTTTGTGCTACTAACATGGACTGCCATAAACATTAAAAAAAAACTAAATATACTAAATGTACTAGATGTAGTACAATTGTACAGCTGAACATCGCAAATTCGCGTTGTTGTTGCATGATTTAACTGACCAATAAGAAGGCTTCCTTATGCAGGTTACAGAAAGACGAAATTCGCTTGCCCTGGTTTGCGTTTTAAATAATATTGCGAAGAATTTACCAAATTGTGCGTTTATTAAGTTTTGCATCTTGTTTTAATTTACGTAAAATGCAACGAAATTCAATCGAGTTGACTGACATGGTTTTGTGTTATGGCGTTAAAACCAGAAGACTACGCCTTGCGTAGAAATTGCTGCCAATTCAACCCTTGACCCTCCCGTAAATCATCCAATTCCAACGGTTACCCCAGTTCCTCATAAAATGCCCGATATTATTTTTAAAGTAAAACACATTAAGCGTATCCTTTCCTCCCTTAACACCAAGAAATCGTCTGGGCTGGACGGCATACCAGCAATGGTTTTAAAAAAATGTGCTCCAGAACTTGCACCAATCTTAACTCGGCTCTTTCGAATTTCTTACGACACAGGTATCTTTCCGGAGAGCTGGAAGGCTGCACGTGTTCAACCTATTCCCAAGAAAGGATCTAAATCGCTTCCATCTAACTATAGACCAATTTCAATTCTCTCAGTTCTTTGTAAAGTAATGGAAAAATTAATTAATTCACAAATTCTTAAGTACTTGGAAAAACACAAAATTTTGCACGACAGGCAGTATGGATTTCGCCACAAAGATCTACAGCAGATCTTCTTTCCTTCGTATCACACTGTTGGAATAAGTCTCTTGAGTTTCTAGGTGAGTCCCAGATCATTGCTCTTGATATATCCAAAGCTTTTGACCAGGTCTGGCATGCCGCACTTCTTAATAAACTTCCCTCCTATGGTCTTTCAACTAAACTCTGTACTTGGCTCTCTAGTTATCTATCTGATCGACGTATATCAGTTATTGTGGACGGCCATTCTTCAAGCTTTCACCAAATAAATGCTGGAGTCCCTCAGGGCTCAGTTCTGGCACCAACATTGTTTCTTCTTCACATCAACGACCTTCTCTCGTCCACAACTAATTCCATTCATAGTTTCGCCGACGATAGTACCCTTCACTCCAGTTTTCAGGTTCCTAAACCCATCACTAAACCTGACTTGGAAAATAAACGCAGAGCGATGCAGATATCTCTTTCTCAGGATCTTAATTTAATATTGGATTGGGGCGCCAAAAATCTCGTCCATTTTAATGCATCAAAACACAGTCATGTTCCTTGTCGCGAAAAGAGTCATCAAATACTCATCCTCTACTTATGAGCGGCCAAGTTCTACAGAGCAAAGACACCTTCAATCTCGTGGGCGTCACATTTGAAAGTAACCTTAACTGGCATAAACACATTGTATCTATAGCCACGGCAGCTTCAAAAAAGCTTGGATTTCTCTTTCGAGCTAAAAAGTATTTTTCCGCTTCTAATTTATACACTTTATATGTTTCCCAAATCCGACCTCCCTTGGAATATTGTTCTCATATCTGGGGCATGGCGTCCCCAACAACCCTGAGCATTCTTGATTCTATTCAAAGAAGAGCTATTCGTCTCATTAATGATCCTTCACTTACAGAAAGGCTTCCCTCTCTTGCCCATCGTCGGGCTGTGGGCGATTTATCGCTTTTTATAGGTACTTCCATGGCTTCTGCTCTGAAGAATTGACCAGTATAGTTCCTCCACTCACGGTTCCCAACAGAGAAACTCGTGGTTCCGCGCGTATGCATCCCTATACGGTCCAACTGGACAGGCCCCGAACTTCTCACTTTGTTCGTTCTTTTATCCCTAGAGTTTCTAGATTGTGGAACCTGCTGCCCGCGGAGGTCTTTCCTTCCCCCAAATCTTCAAGTATTTAAGTCCCGTGTCAACAAACTCCCTCTTACCTCGCTTAAGACACCCACGGTACGTTCGTATTTAGGCTTTTAGCCTTCGTGGTTTGTCCAAAGATAAAAAAAAAAAAAAAAAAAACTGTCGGTGGTTTTTGCAAAAAACTGCTAATGAACCAAACTGGATTCGCAATGTGTTGTTTACCGATGAGGCCGGTTTTACTCGCGATGGTGTGTTTAATCAGCAAATAAGAAACAATGAAAACATTTTTGCACGTGTGAAAAAACAGTATGCAGCGGAAAATAAATGCACGTTTGGAATCAAACGGAGGGCGTTTTGACGTACTGAAGGTAAATCGACCTTTATTTAAATATTTTTTTGTTACAATTTATTTTGATATAGGGCTTTTAATAATTTTTTAAAGTAAATTTATAAAAAAATAGAATATAATAACATTTTACCTTTTATTCTATTATGTATTTATATCGTTTATTGGGTATAAAATAGGACGTTGGGCAACATTGCAAACAAAGTCGTCTACTGTCTGTTACTAACGAACGGGGACGGTGTTTATAGTGTTTACGAAACCAGGGACGTAGCAGATAGGTGAAAAGAAGGTATTTTACAAATTGTAAAAAAGTTTGAATTAAACAAAAAAAGTACTCAGTGTGTCTCTACACTGTCCCAGGAGTCACCCATTTCAATATATTAAAGTATTTCCATAACACCCTGTATGCTCCTCCCATATACATATACGATAACATAAAGTTAAACATAATAATATTACCTTTAGAGCTTCCATTGTCTTTTATTTTAACTAATGCACGACGTTTCGGATGGTGTCTATTTCCAACCGTTTTTAAGTGATAAGCATTATCCCTTGATCTTTACGGCGGCATAAAAGAATTTCTATTTTTAAATTAGGCCGCTGCAATATACGTAAGCTATGGATGGTGGAGGGGAGGATAACCATCTGAATGTTTTAAAAAGTGTCCGTCAAAAGAGCAACACAGTAGCCAGAGGAGATTTTTTAACCAATGAGCATGAACTATTAGAGTGAGATACTAAATGAAAAGGGACAGATAGACACAAAATAAAAAAGGAAAGAAATACCAAAATCCCTCCACTGGCTACTGTGGCGCCATCCCAATTTGCTACATTCCGATGGCCACTTTTTCCACTTGTTCGCCATAAAAGATGGTTATCCTCCCCTCTACCATTCATAACGTAAGCAAAAAAGCCCTGCCGCTGCCTATCGAAACAAGCAAATATTATCCGCGGGGCGTTTCTAATGTATATAAACTGGTTTCAAAACGCTGTGTAGCACAAAATATTGTAACCAGTACCGGTTACCAGCACTGAGATTTAATACTTTCCGTTCGACGCTTCCGCTTGTTATCGTAGCCGAGGTCTAAGGTTATGGCCAAGAAAAATAAACTTTTTAATAAGGAGCGCTCGATCTCATTTAAGCCTATGTTCACTCAATTTTGTGACGTAATCTTTTCCCGTAATTCTTTGTTTATAATCGTATTGGAAGCTTTTTCGCGAATTTGGTATTATTTCTTGCATTAGTCATTGGACTTTTATATATGTTTAGTTTTTACTATTTATAGATAAATTGAGCAGCTATTAGTACTGCAGTTACAGATAATTTTAAAGCCTGTAAACAGGGGTCACTGACCTTTGGATATTCTTAAAGGAAATTTACGTTAAAATCGATATTATACGTAAGATACTATTTTTTTATGGTTTTTAAGTGATTGTATTTTATTTTATGCAAGTATTAGTTTATTTTGTTAGATAAAACCTATATTTTCAGACAAATATAAAAAATCGAGCGCTCCTTATTAAAAGTTTATCTTCCTTTGGTTATGGCTACGATACAAAGCATCAGCGGCCAGCGTAGAGCGAAAAGTGTGAGAGCGCTGCCTTTGATCTTTATGGTAGCATTAAAAAATTATATTTTTAAATCGGGCGGCTGCAATAGGTATACCTGACCATACCACAAAATATTGTAATTTTTTTCTTTGTATCTATTTACTCATTATAACAACTACATTTTGGTTAAATTTAAGAGATCAGAGATACCAAGCGACTATCATTCTATTTATTTTATAGTTACTTATTATCTTTTTTTTAATTAAAAATAAAGCTGGAAGACGAAAATAAAATCACCAAAATTCTTAAAATACTGTTTGAATATTCGGAAATAAAAAAGATATAGGTAATACAGATCATTACCAACCTACATTTATTTTTATTTTAGAATAATTGTTTGGTTTTAGTCTAAAAGTTTTTTTATGTTTAGTTGTTATGGTTCATTTAAAGATATAAAATTTACTTTTTGGTTTTGTATTCTTAAATGAAAAGGAACATATTATATGTAGGTATTTATAAGTACTACTAGTAAAATGAAGTTTTGAGAGAAACGTATTTTACATGGTATTTTTATGAAAAAGAAATATTTAAAGGTCCTTTTTTTATACTATTTAAATATACTGACAAATGATAATTCATAAATAGGCTCAGGTTTTCTGTGTAATAACTATTTTATTTACAACAATGTTACGTATAGCCTATTTTACGCGTATTGTCGAATCAGTTTATTATTCTCGCTTTTTAACTTTTCAAGGTTAAAGTAACTAGCAACCTAAAAGCAAAAGTTATCTCTGTAAACCAGTTAAACGTAATGGAACTTAAAACACTGTCTGAAGACCTTTCATGCGTATACTAACGAAGGAATTATATACAGTGTCCTAAAAAGTACATATACGAAAGGATAGATATACCTAATATTATTTTTAGGTTTCATTGTCATTCTGTTTATGAAGACCAATAAAGTAAGAGGTTTTAACAAATGCCAATCTAATTAATAAATTGGATACATTACAATGGTTTAAAAACAACCGAATAGTAAATTATACAGTAAACGCAAAACAATTTCCAATTCACGTCATCAATCAGGTGTTCATTGACACTCAAGTCCATAAATATAACAGATTGAAATTTTGGCAAAAATGTTAAAAATTTGGTCTTTTAATTAATTTACTAAACACATATTGCTGTTGTTATTAAACACATTCAATTACAGCAAATTTTTCCTTCGATTAATCTGGCAAAAATTCATTTAATTCGAATTTTATTATCGTCAGGTTGGTCAACTTGTTTCATATTTTGCGACGCTGCCGCTCATTGTTTGACATTTATACGAATTCATTGCTCTGTGCTGTCGCTTTGTTGTGTTTTCCTGTGAAATAATTTCTATTCTTTCGGTGATTTAGATCAGTATAAACTGTTTTTCTAAAAACAAAAACTTCGTACCTTCGATTTTCTTAGGCAGACTTTTGATTTTCTGTGAAAATGCCGAAGCATTTGAATAGCCGATGCAAGGAACTTGTAGCTTCCTTAATCAGTTATTTTGAACGAGAACGGGACAATAATGGCCCATTATTACCTTTAGTTGCAGTTAGAGAAGTAAAATTTCAATGGTACGTATAAAAGATACAAATTTAACTCAATTTTTGTATTGTGTAGCGGGTGGCTGATGCACTTAACCTAAATTTGTCCACGGTTTGCGCAATTTCAAAGACCGCTAAAAGTAACGAATTGTTAAAATCACCTAAAAAGAAGCGATCTCATGCTAAGAGGGTCACAAACGTGAAAACTTTGGATACAAGGGCGATTCGTGAGACTATTTATGAAATGTACGAAACTAGTAAGTATTGACATTTTAATGATTAATAATAATCGCTAGTAACAGAAGTAATTTTTCTAGAGCAAAACGTGACTTTATCAACTTTATACCTAAAACTTAGGGAAAAACAACTATTTGAAGGATGTGAAACTTCATTACGAACTTTAATGAAGGAACTAGGCTTTCGATGGAAAAAAGACGAACCAAGGAGGGGTCTTATGGAACTTTCCAATGTGGCTTTCAAACGAATTGTTTTTTAAAAGAATATATGAGAGAGAAGAAGAATCCCTCTATCAATTTGTATATCTTGATGAAACCTGGATTTTCCAAAATGGTACCATAGGCCGCTCTTGGCAGGATAATAACAAAAGAAGTGTGAAGTCCACGAAAGTGGATGGCAAAAGGTAAAATATCTACATACTTAAGGTGAAAGAATTAAATTTGAAGTAAAAAGATTTTTGATGCAGATACATAATACTTCATGCTGGTAATGAACATGGATTCATTGAGGGTGCCGAGGCTATTTTCTCTTCAAAAACTCAATTAAGCGATTACCATGGAGAAATGAATCAACAAAATTTCCTAAAATGGTTCGAAAACCAACTGTTGAAGAAACTTACTCAGCCTTCAGTAATTGTAATAGATAATGCCCCATATCACAGCATGTTATTAGAAAAAACGCCCAATTCCTCATGGAATAAGCATTCCATTCAAGAATGGCTAACCAATAATCAAATTGAATTTACTAACACAATGTTTAAAGTCGAACTTCTAAGTGTTGTAGCTAGGTACTAACAAAAAATGATTTTTTTTCAATATCTCAAACAATTTCAAATCTGGAATTTTTTTTAGGCACAAACCACCAAAAATATATATGGTAGATGACATGGCTAATAAATATGGCCATAAAGTCTTACGATTGCCTCCATACCATTGTATGTTCAATCCAATCGAGCATATTTGGGGGATTGCCAAAAATTACTACAACAGGCATATTGGTCGAGATGGTAATACAGAAATTGCTTGTTTGAATATGTGGAAAGAATCACTTGCTACTGTTACTCCAGAAATGTGGAAGAACTCAGTAAGGCATACGGAAGAAGAAATAAGAAACTGGTACGAGAGAGAACATGTACTTGACAGGCTGAATGTTCAACCACTTATTATTAATGTAGATAATAGTGATTCAAGTGATGTTGAAAATGATTCAGATAGCTAATGAATTTTTGGCCAAATTATTGTTTAAATTATATTCATTATTCTGTATCTAATAACCATGGTGTAAATACCCTTTTTCATAATATACTTCTTCATCAGAATTATTTCAAATATATAAATGCAAACATTTTAACTGTATTTCCTAAAAATAGGTATAAATCCTTTTTCATAATACACTTCTTCATTAGAATTATTTCAAACATATAAATGCAAACATTTTAAATGTATTTCCTAAAAATAGATATATGATATTTAGTCAGGAAATTGTAAAGTGCTTTGACAAGATTACTTGTAACTACAAATTTACTTTTATGTCATATTTTTATTGAAAATTCTTAGTGAGAGGTCTGTTATTTTCATGAGTGAATGAAAAATACAAATTTGAGAAATTTTTATTTTAATGTGAATAATCAGTAAAAAGATTAAATACAATCTCGGACATTCTTGTATTCAATGTTATTTGCAATTTGTTCGTAATATGCTATTTTCACTAATAAAAAAAATTACCCAAAATTTTCGTATTTTCATTACAAGCTGGCAACCGTGTCGCCATTTTGCGTCACTCAACAGATATGACGTAACTTGGAAATTGTTTTGCGTTTACTGTACAACAACTTCAGTTAGTGATACTTTTTACTAACGGGAAGTTTAAACGCACATTGGCCGCCAGGCGAGTGCGGCAATCCCACGAGTTTGACACCTTATGCATCTGTTGCATACTTTTTTCCACTACCGTTAGAGCTTAATAATTAATTTGAGTAATTAAAAAGTTTAATTATTATCATATTATTTTGTATTAAATTTATCTGCAAACTGAAAAATTTTAAATTGGGAGTCACATTAATTAAAAGATGTAATCTATATACACATCCCGCCAAAATTATAGCATATGTTCGATTTTCTCCATAAGCTTCAATACTAAAATGCTTTAATTAAATTTTTAATCTCTCTGTATTATGTTAAAAGAGAGTAATGAAATTTGTGATTATAAAACATCAGAAATAAGTAAGGGTATAATTTATTCGCAAATAGGATTACTGCCTTTCAACAGCACATCACACAGGGCAATTAAAAATTATTTATTTTTGCCAAAAATCTTTTATTCACCCTGTGAAATGTATTGTTAACAGCAAATAACAACGGTTACGCCAATGTTATAGATTCACCTTTCTTTAACATTTTCTTTTTTAAATTGTCTTAATAACCTAATTATTAAAAGCGATATGTTCATTTAAATTAAATCATGTTTTTATTGAAGTTTTAATGTCGTCACGCCAACTTTGGTTTGTTAAATGCTATACCGTGTCTTGTGGGTTGTGTGCATATCAATATTATTACAATTTTGGCGGGCGTATTTTCGACCAGAATCCCTTCATCTATCTGCCTAAAAAAGGGTCAGATAAGGACATGTACATTTTCGACCAAGGATGTACGGGCCATAGAATGTTTTTGATAAGATTTACCCTCTTATTATTAAATAGTATACCTACCTTACGGTACCACGGTACGGCGCGGCGCCCGGCAGGGTAATTAAAACAGTTTTGGCAAATTACTAATGGTTATTTCTTGTAAGCAAGTCTTTTTTAGTTTCTTAATTAAACCCAAGACTATTACACACTTACTAATGGTAAGTTCTGGTAAACAAGTTTTTTTTTAATTCCTTAATTAAACTAAGACTAATACCCACTTTATAAATCCACTTGGTAATTCTGTTTATACCTTTTTCATTACACCTTTTTTAAAATGATCTATTTTTTAAAATTGCTTAAATTTCTATAAAAGGCACGCTGTTAAGCGGATGTAATAATACAGATGACCGGGCCATGACCAAGGTCAACTGCAGTGTTTACTGCGGGAAACTATCTGTCGGATGATTGCGACCGTACTTAGAATAACTGCCTTCTGCATCCACAGTATTGTTGAGTCAGGCAGGTTTAATTCCTTTATGTGTTTTACTGTGTTCACATGTACAAGACCGTTAGCGCTGATGATTAATGGCAGAATTTTGACGCTTTTCAGGTTCCACATACTCTTTATTTCCCTTGCCAACTCCGTATAGTTGTTGATTTTTGTGACATACGTTTGAGCTAAATTGTGGTCTAGTGGTACAGCAAAGTCGACTATTATGGCTGTCTTTTCGTTTTTGTTGAATAGGATCATGTCTGGCCTATTGTGTTCTATAGGTTTGCCGGCGTCAACTGGCATGTCCCAATACAACTTCGCCTGATCATTCTCCATTATTGTCTTTGGATCATATTTGTGGTGGGGTGTGAATCGACCTATTATTCCCCATTGTATCCCTAGCAGTTGGTGGACAACCTTCCCCATATTATTGTGTCTTTCGAGATACCTAGTGGATGCCAGGGGTGTGCATCCTCCTGATAGATGTTGTACCGTCTCCTCACTCGCATTGCATATTCTGCACTTAGTAGTGTTTAATTGCTGTTTCATTATATGGTGCGCATAGTTCCTGGTACAGACAACTTGATCCTGAATAGCAAGTAAGGCGCCCTCTGTTGCGGGGTACAGGTATCCGGTAGTAAGGTAAGTATTGGATTTAACTAGATCTACCTCAGGTTGATGCAAACTAGAGTGGTACCGCCCATGGAGTGCCTTGCCTCGCCATCTCGCCTCTAAGGTTTTTGCTAGGCTTTGTTCAGCTTCAGGCTCGTCAGGATGTGCCAGATTCAGGATGGTGAATCGATTATCCCACGCCACAAGTCGTCGGAAGAAAGGTAAGGTGCGTTCCCTGAAGTATTTTTTAATAGTTTGGATTTCTTTCAGGGTGGCGTCCTCAATGTTGGAAAGTCCTCTTCCTCCGTCTTTCCTTGGCAGGTAAAGCCTCTCAATTGCCGAGTTTGGATGCAGCAATCCGTGTGCTGTGAAGGCAGTACGAACCCATCGGTCAAGTTGTTGCAGATCGGTCTTGGACCAGGTAAGTATACCAGCTGTGTAGGTAAGGGAGGGAATTGCCCACGCGTTTATGGCCATAATCTTGAACTTTGCGTTTAGTTCCGTCTTAAGAAGCTTAGTGACTCTTCGTTTGAATTCTTTCTCAGCAAGATTTTTATTATTTTGGTGTTGTATTTGAAAAGTCTGTTGGAATCCTAGATATTTGTACGTTTGTTCCAGTCCAAGGCCTTGGATTTGCGCGCCGTCTGATAACACCGTGTCGCCCTGTTCAGTCATCTTACCCCTTCTGACATGCGCCGTTGCACATTTGTCAAGGCCGAATTTCATGTTGATGTCCCTGCTGAAGCATCTGACCAGCTCCAGCTCGCCTTCAAGCTGCTGAGGACCCCTCGCATACAACTTGAGGTCATCCATGTAGAAGAGGTGAGTTATTTTGGCTTGATCATCTACAGTGTATGCGTACGAGCTTTGGTTCAACATGCGGCTAAGCGGGTTGAGTGCTAAACAGAACCAGCTCGGGCTCAAACTATCCCCCTGAAATATCCCTCTCTTGATCGATATTTCTCTGGTCTTGTACGATTCAGTGTTGCTTTTCACCGATAGAGCAGTTCTCCAGTCAGTCATCAGATGTTGAAGCAATCCGATTATTTCCTCATTTACCCCGTAAATGCGTAGGATTTCCACCAGCCACGAGTGCGGCACTGAATCGAATGCTTTTTGGTAATCGATCCAGGCAACCGACAGATTTTTTGTCTTTTTGGGCTTGCTTGGTTACTATGTTATCGATCACCAACAGTTCCTTACAACCTCTCGCTCCTTTTTACACCCATTCTGCTCCCACGCTAAGATATTATTCGCTTTGGTATGAGCGTTAATTTTCTTTCCGATCACGGAGGTAAGTATTTTGTATGCAGAGGGCAGGCACGTGATTGGTCTATAGTTTTTGGGATCGGATAGGTCTCCTTTTTTTGGTAGCATGTGTGTTACACCAGCTGTGAAATAATGCGGAACTTTTGTTGGGTCTCGGATCGCCTCGTGTATCAGTTTGGCCAGGATGTTGTGTGCTTTGGTGAAAGCCTTCCACCAGTAATTATGAATGCCATCTATGCCCGGCGCTGTCCAGCTTTTTAAGCTTTTCACAGTTTCCGATATTTCTTGTTCTGTAACCGTAGGCCTTGACATTTGCCTGAAGCCACGAGCGTTTTCTTTTTCTGTGAGTATCCACGGTGCGTTATGGTTATGCTGGGTTTCTTCAGACCATATTTGTGACCAGAATTCCGTCATTTGCTCTTCGGACGGCCTTGTATTTGTTTGTTCGGTCTCAGCTTCCAGTGAACGATAGAATAATCGCTGATTATTGGCGAATAATCTGTTTTGATGGTGCCTTAGAGTTCTTTTGTGGTAGCTTCTGAGTCTTTTACCTAGACTTGCCACTTTTTGCTTCAGCATCTCCATATGAACCTCGAGCTTCTGTTTATATTCTGGTTCACTTTGTCTTATTCCCGCTTTTTTAGCAATTGCGGTGATTTTCTTACTGACTTTTGGACTGGGGTTTCCATTGTTTAAGTAGCAGTGCAACACACCAATATCCTTCCGAATATCTGCGATCTTAGATTCCAACCTTTTTCTCCATGGTGGTACTTCTACACAGGTTTTTGCTCGGGTTGACCCCGTTTTACAATGGACCGTAGTGACGACTGAAGCTGCGCAGTAGATCTTATGGCAGAGTTCTTCTAGACTGTCCGTGTTCCTAAATTCGCTCACTAGTGTGTTGTTGGTGGCTGCCACGGTTTTTGATGTTTCTTTAGTCACCTGGAGCCTTTGTAGTGGTGGTCTTGAATCCATTGCGACTCCACTATATTTCAGATCGAGCTCCCGGAACATGTCTTTTATTATGTTGTTTTCTGGTTGGTCCTGTTCTGGTGTTGCGAGATCGGGGTCTTCTGGTTGCCTTTGCGGTGTGCCTCCGTCTATGTTTAGAGATCGTCGGATATTCATAGATCTTCTCGCATTTGGATTTTCAGAAGCATCCTTCTTTAGCTCACGTAGTTCTTCTGGGGAGAGGAGTTTTCGCCGTTTTATATTGCTGATCTGTGCAGCCAAATGCTGCGTTGTTATTGTCGATGTTGGGTAAATTTCCTTCCAAAGTTCCGCCATTCGGGCTCTATACCGGTTCATTTTAGTCTCCCCTTCAGTAACGCGGAAGTAGGCATTCATGAGCTGTCTGTTCATCTCTCTAGTCCAATGCCGCCTTCCCCTTCGTTGGATATCAGCGGGGCTGCCTGCTGGAGTTCCTAAACGGTCATCCATTGAGTGAGCCCAAACTGGAATCCTGGGTGTTCTGAATTGGGGTGCCAGGCCTTGTGGTATCGTTTCGCAGAGATGCGCCACTCGCTTCACATTCCCCTGCTAGAGGCTGGGCAGATCTTCCCCATATGCAGCCTCAACATAGGGGGCGGGTTCCGAGGCTTCGCTAGATGTGTCGAAAGCTAAGGACATCACAGCATATGGGCAGCTACCCCATATGCTGGTTTGCTGGAGTCCGCGGGATTGCAACTCCCGTGACCTTAGGCCCCCCATGCGGGCGAAGCTGGCTGTACCGGTCTTACGTCGTTACCGGTAGCAATAAAATACCACTGGCTACATATAAGATAACCCGCACCCTTTTACTTCTGGTCGAAATTACATGTGTTTTTTAGTACCTGCTCTTAACTTGGTCGAAATTACATCCGCCCTAAAAGCTTTGTCAATAAAAATGTGTTTTTAATATATAAATACTTTTAATATGCCACGAAGGATTATGCCCAAGTACCAGAGTACCATGGGTTTTGGGTTATAGGATATTTAACCCATCTTTTTCTCCGTTTGTCAACATTATCCAAGCAGTTTTTGCATTTCACAGCACATTTTAGGCAACGCGGTAGTGCCACCACGGACGTTATTTTAAAATAACTACTACCTAAAAATGTCTTCCTGGCTGGGTTGACATATATTGTTTTTTTATATAAAGGACAAACCAGAGGAAAAACCAGACACTTAACAAATTTTAAATAAGAAAAGAAGCCATACACATTTTCAAACATTCAAAAACATTATTAGTTTAAAACAGTACATATTCTAGGCTAAATAAATAATATTTAGTATATTTTATTCCGTCTGTTACCAAATCTTATTGTTTACGTCACCCTGTATTTTATTTAATGATTCTTCGGCAGTACCTCACGTACAAAGCTGGTTGTATTATACCAAAAGAGACCATCACTTATAGCCCCTGGCAAGAAACTAGTAATAACAACAAAAAAAAAACACGTTCCCGCCTGGGTCTAACAAAGTCTATCATTGAACTTCTAGTGCTTATAACCTTGAAGTAAACGTACCGAAGCCTGATCTACGCAAAGGTACAAAGACCCTGGGTAGTGCAGGAATTAAACTCAGGGACGTCCGAACCTGGTTTATAAAGTTATGTTATTTAATCATTTTAGTATGATTACTGCGGATTTAGTTTTTGTGTCATTAAAAGGTAAAAATATTCTCAACAAAGAATGCATGTTTGTGGGTCTAATAAGAATATCTGTGGTTTGCATTTTGAATTGTTACCAGGACAGCCACATATTTTTTCGAAAATATTTCCAGAGAGTTTGTTAAATTAATAAGTGGATTTTCATCAAAACTGCGATTATTAAATTCCTTTACCAAATACAGTAAAAACCAAAAGTGTGAAATAACTTCGATTGAAATTGAACAAATGATTTTTAGCGAAATGCTGGACACGTCAATTTTTGTTTTTAATTGCCTTTTTTCGAACCTGACAGCCAAGCATATAGGGTGACGTAAGTAGTAGTTAGTTACATACCACTATCCATGTTTTTCTTATGGAACCCCCTGAACATTATTTTATTTTTAAAATTTTTTGTTCTTTTGTGTTCTAAATATATTTCGTAAGACATACATTTAGTATTAAACAATTCACAAACCTCGTGTTGAGTAAGTACTAATGAATGCGATCACCACATTCTAATATGATAAATATGTCCATTTTCTAAGTTTTACTTAACTTATTTATCTTTTTTCGACAATACAAAATTTTTACAGTATCCTAGGGTAAACCTTTTTTAATACCTGTCAGTTCTTACAAAATTATGACAATATTATTGTAACCATGGATAAAAACAAAAAAGCCAAGGCCAACTCAGTAAGAACGTTACAGAAGTAAGTTGAAGGGTTGCGGCGAATAACGATCAGACTCCAATTAGCATATTTTGTCAGTATTTGCATTTTAAAATTTTAAGTCGAATATTCGATAATGTAGACATTAAAGATTAAACCAAAAAAATATTAAATTTTATAAAAAACAAGTTAAAACGTAAAGTCGCTAAAAAATTTGACCATTGTGGATTATTATATTTTATTCGCGTCAGTGTGGAACATGAGCGTTCTTAGGCCGCACGTTGTATCTTTAAATGATTTTTCGAGGCCCTATGAACTTTTTTTGCTATAATTATCAATAGGTTTTGATTACTTTAGGTACTAGTTATTTGAAGGTGCTAATATTTAGGAATTGGCAAAAAATTGACTCTGATCGTTATTAGCCGCGATCCTTCAGTTGCATAAATTATTGTGCTTTCAGAAATTGAACCGTCAATATCTCAGTACCTGTATGACTTTAGGTATAAAGTATGTCTTACAAAATGTATTCAGAACACTTTGAAAGAATTTAAAATAAAATATTGTACAGGGGAATCCATAAGAAAAACGTTTATAGATTTAACTACTACTTGCGCAACTCTATATGCTTGGCTGTCAAGTCCGAAAACAGGCAATTAAAAACCAAAATTGACATGTCCAAACGTTTTGCTAAAAAATCATTTGTTCAATTTTAATCGAATTTATTTATTTATTTTTTAGTCATCTGTAAGGAAATAATTCATGTTCTAAAGAGGTTTTATGTCAAAACTAAAATAATTTTAAAAATTAAATTACATTTTTACCTTGATAATTCATAAAATAAACCATTGCTCTCTGGCTTTTTGGGGGTCGGTATACCCCACTAGTAGCAACAACATAAATTTTAAAGGTAGCTGTCCACTAGAGACGGACGGGCATTTTTTCAACACATAAATCCTCTGCCCAGTGCCGCATTTACCAGCAGGCTGAGTAGGCTGGAGCCTGGGCGGCGTTTTTAGCGGGCGGCAGATTTTGTTTTTCATAAATTGTTTAGTAGTTGATGTCGATTTTCATCTTGGACGTAGAAATGAAAGTGAGGACCTTGTTTTTGCTCTTTAAAATTGTTTCTCAATGAAAAAGGAAAATAATTAGGGGCTGCTAAAATTAATAGCCTACGGGCGGCAAATATGTAAATGCGACACTGCCTCTGCCGTCTAATCCGATACGACGCGCTTCTAAGGGACGCACTCGGACTTGTTTACAAACCAGCGGCCAGTACAGTGGACCGGCCTGTCCGTCCTCCGTCTTTAGTGGTCGTCCACTTTAACACGGCAACCTGCAATGTATACGTAAAGTTTCAATTTTATGGAACCAACTTTACCAATTAAATTTCCTTTCAGTTCCTAACCTGGTATCTCGTATGGATTGTACCACCGTTATTTCTCTTGGCAAAATCCATTCTTTTATTTACTGTTACTCCAATTATAAGAAAAAAACATGAAATTTATTAAAGAAAATAGATTGGTTAATGGTTATTTGTCTTTTTTCTTTTTAATTTTGTCAGGCCAAGGACATTACAATACAGCGTTTTGACCGTATTTTTTTACCTTAATTTGGTATATCGATGGGTGATTAAGTATTAGGTTTAGTAAATTCATCTATACTCAAATTTAACAATAAAATGTATTCAGAATCACTTGTTTTAAATCAAGAAAATGATACACCTCCTTTAAAACAGTATGCAGCAATTTGTAACACACGTTTGGTAATAAGAGGGCAATTATTTTAAACATCATTACCATTGCTGTTTAGCAGTGTTTCCGATGTTTTAAAATACCAGTGAACGTGTGAAACACTCATTATCACATAATGTACATGTTATCCATTAAATTATTTCCTTTAATTTATAAAGTAAATCAATAAAAGTTAAAAAAGCTACAAAGCTATTACTGTGTTACAATTTTATGTTGAAACATAAAATACCCCTAAAATTAAAAAAAAACTACACTAGTTTGACATTTTAAACTTAAATGTGGTTAAATTTTAAATTTAAACTACTTTCTTAGTTTCAACGTGTGAAAATTAAAACAATATAAATATACCTATACAAGGTGTAAGTTCTGGTTAGTTAGCAAAAATTTGCGAAATTTTAATTCATACTCGGGGAAGATTTTGTACAAAAATTTGATGGCAAAACTACGCACATATATAAAAAACAGAATTGGTAAAATATCTTTATAGGTTACATTATTAAAGGCTTTTGTTAGTGTTGCATAGAAATGGCAAACAATGGCCTAATAGGTATTTTGACGTTATGCCTGAGAAGCTTCTTGAAAAAACTGCCACCCAGTCAGTATATTTGTAAATTAGTTGATCTATTCAGTTTTTTGTATTACTTCCGGTTTAAACGGAAAGATAACTAGTTTCGTTTTTAAAATGGCATCCCTAGTATATTTTCCTATTTTAACAGAATATGACATCAGTCAGTCGAAAAAGGATATTGCCATAGTAACTTATCAAACTGCAACCATCCGATTGGTCCATTGGATTTGGATTTATAACAATTGTATTATTTACACCCATTATTACGTAGAATTATGACTTTTCTAATGCTCTCAGACTAGTTGCCGTTCATATTGGAATACCTTGAAACAGAAAATAGCGATTTTTTTCGCAAATACTCTTTTGTTGATCTTAAGTTACTGGTAATTTTAACAAATGCTCCTGATTAGGGTAGAACTAAATTAAGCAAAGTTAATCCTCCGCTACTGACTTGGAAGTTCTGCTAAAATGGAATGCGGGTATTATTTAAAACGCCATAGAAACAAAAAGACCAACTGTATCGTGATCATGAAACTTGAATAAAGAGCAAAGACGAGTTTATTTACATCTTGTATCACAAAAGCACTGCTTCCTTTAAATAAATAAATACGGCTTGTAAATATTTAACGAATTATAAAGATGGACTTTTTTGTTTTAAGGATAAAGGTTTCAAGCAAATAATATATATCTTTTATTTTAAAAGGAAATCAAAGAAATCTGGATTAAAAAAAGTTAAAAAATAGTTTTAAAATAAAATTATTAGTTCTTGCTGAGTTGAAACAATCCTTCCTATGGGATAAGTGAAGTTAAGCAAGACCAGACACGGTTAGTAACTGGGTTTTGCCCTGTAAAATTGTCCTTAAGAATGTAGATTGGGCACATTAAATCTTATAATAACTACATTATTATTTAGAAATTTCTTTGTTTTTAATAAAAAGATGATAGATTTAATATTTTGTTTCTGACAAATAATATATCTTAATTTTCATACAAAACTATACAGTGAGGATATTAAATTTCCCCCCACCCCTTTATCTTCTTATCGAGATCGGGTAAAATTTATACAAAAGGGTGTCCCTTAAACTACTTTTTGGCATAAAAATGATTTCGGTTACGTGGCCTAGTATTAAGGGGGCACTAGCATCTTTTTTTTTTTTAACACGCTTTTATTAACTTGGGTTGTAACTATCAATCTGGCTATGTAACGGAATCTTTGAGCCTAATTTTAACCAACTTCCAGCTATTCGATTTCTTTGAAACTTTGCACACGTATTAAGGAAACATGACAATGCAATAATCTGCAAACAGTATCCCGTTATCTTTTTGGATCGCCAGGAAAAAAATTCCATTATATTATAAAAACAACACCTAGGGTGCCATCTGTTGGCAACATTTCAAACTTTGCTATTAAATGAAGAAGAATTTTTTTAGTTTTTACACAATTTGGTTAGTTGCACCATTGGTGTTCAATTTTTATGAACAATAAAAATATAGGGTTAGTTGCACCATTGGTGTTCAATTTTTATGAACAATAACAGTTAATAAATGCCGTTAACACGCTTTTTAACACGCTTTTATTAACTTGGGTTCTAACTATCTGGCTATGTAACGGAATCTTTGAGCCTAATTTTAACCAACTTCCAGCTATTCGATTTCTTTGAAACTTTGCACACGTATTAAGGAAACATGACAATGCAATAATCTGCAAACAGTATCCCGTTATCTTTTTTGGATCGCCAGGAAAAAAATTCCATTATATTATAAAAACAACACCTAGGTTGCCATCTGTTGGCAACATTTCAAACTTTGCTATTAAATGAAGAAGAAATTTTTAGTGGGTTGCAATATATTGGCAACGGTCCAAACATTGCCTGGATTGCCATCTGTTGGCAAAATTTCAAACTTTGCTACTTAATGAAGAAGAAATTTTTTAGTGAGTTGCAATCTGTTGGAAAAATTTTAAAATTTGCCACTCTTGTTCATTAAAAATTTTTTCGCCATTTTGTCAAGAGTAGCAGAAACTAAAAAATGAAAAATAATTAATAGTTTAAAAAAACTAAAAAAACACGCTTTTATATGCAACCGAACTAAAAATTAGAAAATAATTTTTAGTTTTTAAAACTATTAATTATTTTCAAATGAAAAGAGCGGTCATCTCGTTTTTAGGACCCTTTGATTTTCTACTTAACGCTACTATGTTTTTGAAAATTGGTCCAACCGTTCCAGACTTGGAACCGTTTAAAATTTGGCTTAAATACTATAAATAAATGCGGTTTTAATGACATTAGCTTGTAAGTTTGGAACGGCTGGGCCGCTTAAAAAAAAACTAAGTAGCGTTGAGTAGAGAATTAAAGAGCCTTTTAAACAAGTACTACATGACCTTCCTTTCCATTTGAAAAAAAAGTTGCTAGTGCCCCCTTGACACTAGGCCAGGTAACAGATTTGTTTTTCATGTCAAAAAGTATTTAAAGCATGACCTTTTTACCCAAATGTTATTTGACTTCGATATCTTGTACTATTCAAAAGTTACACGCAAGGTTTTGCTGGTTCAAATCTTTTACCTCACTTTAAAATAACAAAAAGAGTAAATCATGTTTTATTTATATTTTTGTCTATTAGTGGGAAACTAGTCACTCGACTAAACAATCGGCATACGAACAGCGCTTTATTCTATTATTTTCAAATCCGCTGAGGTATAACGGTGTAAAACAATATGGGACAATTTTCCTCGCAACATTTTATCCCAATTTTTGCTTCCGTTCGACGAGATTTCCAAAGGGCGAAAAAAGAAGGCTACAAATAAAATTACGGTTTCAACAGCTCGAGTTCAAGTTTTTGCGCGCCAGAGTGGCGGAAAAACTTCCGCAATTTCGACGTCGCGTCGGGGCAAATGTGCATAACTCTACGCTAAATTTCATTTTTGACGGTTGCTTAATTTTTACGTGATTTGATCTTACCGCTCCGTTATTTTTCAAGCCTCGGGTTAATTTGATTTTTCGCGACACATTTACCAAATTTTACTGCTTTACTAAATAATATCCTTAAATACGTTCCTATTACACAGACGAAAAAATATTTAAAATTACAAAAAAAACCTACATTTTAGCAATATTTTTAAAAGAGGCAATTAAATTACATTAAAAGGAATATAAAAAAAGTACCCTCTTTTATTAAAACTGTTATGTATCAGTTTCGAACTAACGAAACTAGTAATACTAAATCAACCAATTTTCGTGTTATTTTAAATGGGACACCTTGTATATTGATTAAGAGATTAATTTAAATTTTAGGCTGTTAAAAAAAAATTAAATGGATATCAAACAACGACAACATCCCTAATTTCGCACTGAAAAACAAAGACAATAACAGTATCTACAGGATGTTTTCAAAGAGAGATAATTTTCCGCTTAAAATAAATTCTAAATATTATGTTTTTAAATTATTGTCTCATGTTTCTTTTAATGTTACGTATATTTTTCAAAAAATTATTTTGCCTTATTACAAGCTTTTTAGGTTTATTTTTATAAACAACGTCAAAACTTCCAATTTTCATATTTCATATCAAAAATTTTGGAGTAGGCCATGTAAAACAAATCAGTGACCAGTATTTTTTTACCTAATTACTGTAGTCGTGCTTACGTCACGACTTTCCGAATTAAATTTTGCTTTTAAACTTATGGTTTTTACTTTTTTGTTCAATCTTTGGATTCTATCTTCTTAACCCAAAGCAATACATTTTTGTTTTTTTGAATCAAGAATAAACTAAATATATTATGCTAACAATAAATTAACACGTTCGCTACCGAGGGTCATTTTGTGTTTCGACCCCATAAACCACTTTATTATTTTTTGTAAAATTACTTTATTTTGATGTTTATTGAAGTGCTAATTAGTTGTAGTGTTGGAATTCAACATATTTGAGTGTTTATTTAACCCGACTCATATATGAGTCGGTGGTCCATTTTATTACATTTTTTTTGTAAATAGACCTCGAGTCGTAAATAAAAGTTACTTTCACTAGATATAGATATTTGCTAACATTATATAGGTACATTTTTGATATCAAAAATCGTTAATAAAAAAAAATAATTCTAAGAATCTAAAAAACTAAACTAAAATCTAAAAAAATATATATATTTCTTGTACAAAATTTTTGGCAAAAGACTACATAATTTTTTTTCTAAATATCTAAAAAAATAACTAAAAAAAATTGCTTCTATGATATCTTTGACATAAAAAAACTAAACAAAAATATCTTCTAAATATCCAAAAAATGAACTAAAATAAATACTATACTTATACTAAATGCTACACCCAGACCACCTGACACACATACGAGCCGAAGCATTACACAGACCGTGTTTTTAAAGCAAAACTGCTACAGGAAACCCCGAATTTTTAAACTCGCATTTAGTATTATAATGTAGCCGGCTCACATTTGAGCCGGCGCGGCGGTCTATTTTAAAAATTGTACTGGCTCATATATAAGCCGCTTGGTAGCGAACGTGTTAAGATAATTATCTAATAAAAACGATTTACAAATTATTTATATTGCTCGTGTAAGTGATACATACCTTTAATTTATATAACAAAAGAAAAAAATAATTAAATAAAATAGAAAAATCCAATTTTGACATTCGTAACGTATGTAATGTCCCAGTAAAAAAACGAACATCATGTGTCAATAATTTAAAAACAAGAATATTTGAAAAATTTTGACTTTGCCACTTTATTCTATGTAAAAAGTTATATAGGAATCCGTTTTTACCCTTTTGATACGTTTAGCGAACTAAGATACAAAGGTACCTGAAAATGTAAAATTTTCAAAATCGCCTTGAAGTTCAGAAACTAAGATTGTTTATAGCATTTGTTGTTTCACAAAAAGTAGCTTAGGTTAGCGAAAACCGCAAAGGTTCTATTTTTATTAATAACTGAGGTACCCCGGTGTTGCGACCAAAATGAGACACCCTGTGTATTATACAAAATTTAACCAATGTACTGACTTCCTTGTGATAAGGTAATCACAAGAATCCATCGGCACACTTTCGGCTCTGTTAAAGCTTTTGATAAAGTGCTTCATTTGTATTAAATACATTTAATATAGCTGAGAGCAGTTCCCTTTCTGCACCGACATCTCTTAGGAATTCCATCCTATTAAAGCTCTCAAATAAAAAATAAGAGGAAAAAATGATCAGATATAGGGCCATTATGTTGTGTTTTTATTTAAAACGGAAAGAATCGGAGGTTTCTTTAAAGCGCGCGGAAGAGGAATAACGTAAAGAACTTGGTCTTTAGAAAAAGGATTTTATTTTCAATTTGCATTTGTCCCAACCATTTTACTTTAGTAATTGGATTTCTTTCAAAATATTTTTGGGGTCCTTGCAATTTGTTACATTTGTCCAGTTATCAAGAAGTTGTTAATCTTTTATTGCATAAGATTTAAAATTTTGACGACTACCGGGTTTTAAAAAGTATTTAAAATCATTAAAATAAAAAAATAACGTTTCTTATAATAATAAGTCCTAATTTAAGTTATATTATTCAAAATATGATACCATACTACTTTAACCAGTTTATGATAACAATAAATTTGGATGACAAAAAAATAAAAATAAATTTATAATATTTCAATATAGAATTTTATAAAAATCCTAATAAAAGGGTGCATACTTATGAAGAGAATAATTGACTCTTAAAAATAAAGAATGAAATTATTTTTGCAAGATAATGGCTGTCTGCAAAACATTAAAATAAATCTATAAGTACAGATAAAAAAACATGTGTAAAAAATGAATTTAAAAATGTTTGGCCGCTGGTGTAAAACTATCTTACAAAAGTGGCAAAAGGCTTATTGGCCCTAAATTTAGTCCAGTGGCGTCTCGAGTTTCACATAAATATTTTATAGTGTAAAATACAGCCTTTTAATTTTTTAATATTTTAACGTAGCTTGCTTAATAAAAAAGAATAAAATATCGTATATTCCTAGACCATATTAAAAACATTCTTCTTTTAAAAATAAAGTAATATAATTTTTGTAAGCAATTATGCCACAAAAACAACATATGCTTAATTAAATATCGTTTATACCTAGTCTAACAATTTTAACTAAAATACTTGACTTCAAAATTTTAGAGTTCTTTGAAATGTTTAACCCCTATAATAAAAGAACGCGTGCCCATGTTTATACCTTTTTCATACAATTTGCGTATAAATATAGCCTTTAATTTTTACAGCAATTCGGTAACATCTCTGTATCAGGTCCGTCACGACGAGTTGAGTCGACAAGTATATAGGAAACGCCTAGGAATATTTTTCTGAAAATTTATATAGGAGGGTAACTGAAAGAGCTCTCTTTAACAAAAATATTTTCAACTCTCGACAACTTCCGGTTATACCGGAAGTAGACATCAACTTCGTTATTTTAAATGGAATGTCCTATTTTTTATTGAATTTTTGGAATCTACGTTAAATTTTAATACAACTTTGTATAAAACATCATACACCTAGATCTAGCCATTTTGCAGCAATTTCAGTTTTTTCGAAATATTTGACAGATGCAACCTTAGACAAAAATAACAATTTCTTGAAATTCAAACAAGATAGGCTAACTATTTTCTGACTTTGGATAAATAAGATCCATATCTTACCACTCACATGAAAATTGTCAAAAAAAATATACAAGGTGCCCAAAAATTAACACCGTATTCTGATATTTTGAAAACTCAAAAACTTCATTTTTTAAATGTCAACCTTATTTTTTTCTTCACCAATGGATTCTACGCTACAAAAGAAGGGCACTTTATAATTACAACCCTATATTTAAAATGAACGGTTTGCGTATAAAGTGGAAAAAACGAAATATTTCTATCTTAAATTAGGACACTCAAAAATGTTTTTCGATACACAAACACGTCAAACTGCTGGTATTTTTATTTGTTGTCAGAATAGCTTTCGTTTTTTTGTTGATTTATTCAAGCCAAAGCCAACTGACATTTTTGAGTGTCCTAATAAAGATAGAAATATTTCGTTTTTTCCACTTTATACGCAAACCGTTCATTTTAAATATAGGGTTGTAATTATAAAGTGCCCTTCTTTTGTAGCGTAGAATCCATTGGTGAAGAAAAAAATAAGGTTGACATTTAAAAAAATGAAGTTTTTGAGTTTTCAAAATATCAGAATACGGTGTTAATTTTTGGGCACCTTGTATATTGTTTTGACAATTTTCATGTGAGTGGTAAGATATGGATCTTATTTATCCAAAGTCAGAAAATAGATAGCCTGTCTTGTTTGAATTTCAAGAAATTGTTATTTTTGTCTAAGGTTGCATCTGTCAAATATTTCGAAAAAACTGAAATTGCTGCAAAATGGCTAGATCTAGGTGAATGATGTTTTATACAAAGTTGTATCAAAATTTAACTTAGATTCCAAAAATTCAATAAAAATAGGACATTCCATTTAAAATAACGAAGTTGATGTCTACTTCCGGTATAACCGGAAGTTGTCGAGAGTTGAAAATATTTTTGTTGAAGAGAGCTCTTTCAGTTACCCTCCTATATAAATTTTCAGAAAAATATTCCTAGGCGTTTCCTATATACTTGTCGACTCAACTCGTCGTGACGGACCCTGTACACAAAGGCAAATAAACTTGTGAAAATTCCAAAATAAATGCTTTGTTTTCATGAGATACCGCGTCACATAATCAATAAACAAGCAACACGTTTTTTACTACTTGAACCCTAAATCCATCATAGCGCGTCTTGACGATCCACAATATGAGCATTGTGACATTACCATAAAACCTCACATTGAACATACTCTGTTTAGTGCGTTTACAACCAAACTTCCGGGTTATGTCATAATAAAAAGAAAAACAAGTAAAATAAAGACATAAAGAGTCATGCGGACAGCAAGCAGGAGAGAATGTATAAAGGGAATTCGGTCTAGTACAATTTAACTAAATTTATTTAAATAAGAATTTTCAACAGTGACAGATA
This sequence comes from Listronotus bonariensis, assembly GCA_014170235.1. Lineage (NCBI taxonomy): Eukaryota > Metazoa > Arthropoda > Insecta > Coleoptera > Curculionidae > Listronotus > Listronotus bonariensis. The sequence continues at coordinate 95,975 of JACEGR010003375.1, forward strand.
GTGTTAAAGTACATACATTCATGGACAAAAGTATATAGATAAACACAATTTAGACATTATTTTTGTTTTAAGTACTTTTATTGAAATATTAACATAATATATTTATTGTCTATTACCAAGTAACCCTTTTAAAATAAAAATAATATTTAAATGTTTCCATTACATAAAAAAATTAAAATTATTTAATTGTAAATTGTGGCACACAAGTATATAGAAATTAAAAAAATCATTAATGCAGTGGATTAGAAAAATAAAATATTAATTGTTTTCTAAGGTAGGTTTACATCTGACATTTATTGCATGATAATTTATGTCAGACAGAAATTCTGGCTAATTAATGTAAACGGTCAAAAATTTATTCTTATTCTATTTCACTATTTTCAGCTTTTGGCTTTTACACGTAATGTATTTAGCCGTCGTCAAGTGGCTGTGGTCAAAAATTTATGTCCGATAGTAATTTTTTATTGTTTATATTACCCAGAATTTCTGTCTTGACATAAATATCATGCAATTAACGTCAGATGTAAACCTAACATTAGGTATCTAGTCATTCTAATATTTTCTGGCATAACCATTATTTTCAATTACCGCCTGGCATCTTCGTGGCATGGACTTTATAAGTTTATGGATGTCCAAGAATTCAATACTTTTTGATTTGGTTTTAAATTCTTGAAAGTGATTATTATTATGGAGACAATTATTATCTTTAATTTGCCTACCTACATAGTCCTATAAGTTTTCTATGGAAATAATTTTGCGAGACTGCGATAGCCCCTCAAGGACTTAATTTTCTCGTTGCTGAAAAATTCTTTGACCAAGTTTGAGGTGTGTCTGGGATCGTTATCTCGTTAAAAAGTCGACTTAAAGGCATATAGTCCTTTATGTAGGGAACATGGAATTCCTTATTATGTCCTTGTATATAAATCGATCCATATTTATTTTGATTCGATGCAGCAGTTCCATTCCAAACGCAGAAAAATAACCCCAAATCATCCCTGATCCGCCTCCATGTTTACCCATGAAAAAGATGTAATTGGAATCAAGTCTTTTATCATTAGAATGCTATATTGATACACAACATATTGGATAATCGTGCATCATATCTAAAAAAAATTATACTCTTTTCCACTTATTGAATGTCCGGTGCAAGTGTCGCCATGCAAACTCAATCGGGCCTTTTTTTGTGGATGAAAGAGATTTTGCTGGGCGCTAATTTTAAGGTCTTTCAGTAGCGGCCTGGTGGTCTTTGTCCAAACTTCAGATATTCCCTCTGCTAGAATTTTTGCTCTGATGTTTTAAAAGGATCTTTAGATAAAATGGTTTTATTAGCCTAATAACTCTGGAATTCAGTTTTTAGGGACCAAAATTATTTTTCGCAACTATATTATTGTTCTCTTTTGTTTAATGGTATTCAAGATTGCCCAGACTGTTTTACATTTTAGAAATAAACATTTCGCAATATCCGCTTGTCGCATGTCATCTGTTCGTAACACAATTTTTTTTTAATTTCATAAAAAATTTGTGGACCTTCAAGTATTGTTAGAAATAGTATGTAAATGTAAAATAATAACTGTATGAAATGGTGCGTTCCTCAGAAAGTTTTCTATTTAAATTTTATACTGAATATCTTGACAAGATAACGTTGCCGACTAAAAATTCTTTCAGATTTTTATTCAGAGTCCCAAAAATCCCCGTATGCCAAACATTTTTAAAATCGGCTTTTGGTCCACTAAGTAAACAATTACCAAAACCATATTTTCGCGTATAATAATTTCAAATAATTATATTTTCGGGTCGAAATTATTTAGTGTTATGACGTCACAAGGGGAGTGTTTCGAAAAGGATTCACAGTGTATACTTATGTCAAATGTGGTGGTTTTTGTTATTAAAATAAAATGGAAATATGAAAGAAGCTGATGTTACACTATACTGGTTAAGCAAATAGGTATTTGGATATTGGCCAGTTAAGCAACAACAAAGGATATATGTGACTAATTCAATCAGAAATGTTAACATGCGGGTATTCACGTTGGACCTGTTTTTATTCTCACATTGCCATGTGTTAAAGTATTTAGCTGATTCGGTATATATAGCATACATAACAAAATTACCAAATTTTTAAAATAAAATACACTTTCCAAGAAAATTATCGCACAGGCTCGATTTTTTCCATAAGCCCTAAAACAAAAATACTTGAATTTAAATGTCTATAACTTTTTTAATAATTAAGTTAGCAAGGCAATTTATAAAAAAGAAATGGGAGGGAAAGGTTAAGCTATAACTTTGGCATAATCGTTATTATTTAATCTTAACAATACATCCTACAGAGTAAATCCAAGTTAAAAAAAAAAAAAAATTTTTAATTTCCCTGTATGATGTGCTATTAAAGGAAAGTAATCTCATTTGTAAATAAATTATAACCTTACTTATTTCTGATATTTTATTATCACATATTTGAATACTCCCTTTTATCACCACATCATACAGAGCGATTAAAACTTATTTATTGTTTTCTTTTCAGAAATTTCTAATCACCACAGATGTATTGTTAACAATAAATAACAACGGTTACGCCAAAGTTATAGCTGGACCTTTCCTTAACTTTTTCTGTTTTTAATTGTTTTAATAACTTTATTTTTAAAAAGATATGACCATTAAAGTTAAAGCATCTTTGTATTGAAGTTTATGAAAAAATTGAGCATGAGCGATAATTTTAATAGGAAGTGTAGATTACCTTTTGTTGTAAACGACTTTATATTGTAAGTGACGTCATGAAATTAAATAATTTTGAAAGCATTTATTTTTCGCGACTTTATAAACATTGACGTAATGACGAAATCGTGATTTAAAATTATTTAGAAATATTTTGCGGCAAAAATATGGTTTAAATAAACAAAATAGTTCAGGTGTATGAGTTTAATTTTAACTAACTGTATTAAAAATCTGTAAATATCTACAGGTACTAGAGACGTTATTAATTGTTTAACATTCTAACGTACCATACAAAACACAAACATTACCATTTAAAATCTTCGTTCAGTACCTGGCTAGCAAATCAAATTTCCCACTTTTCAAACGACACTTTAAAAATGTCACCACACACCTAAAGCACAATTTTCCGGAATGCACTACGACCTACGTTAAAAGCTTTTCTTTACGAGTTGAATGTCTTGCCGACTATGTACGTCCATCAATAAACTGATAGACACAACAACGAACGGGTTACGAGCGAGTAGTTGGCTCTGCCTAGGTGAACTCAGTCATTCCGTCAGAAAAAAGCGTTTTTATGTTTTGTTTTGTTGAGTTGTATTCAGTCTCCGATGTTGCCGATTTAGGTCTAGTTTGTATTATTTTTTTTAAGTACTTTTGTTCTTATTTCCATTAGGCTTGTTTGTGGGGAAATCACAAAGTAGTCAGCGTCAATTAAATTTTACAAATACGTGGGGTGACCAATTGAAAACAGATTACTTGACTAAAAAATAATAATACCCGATTGGCCTAATTTGTGATTTTTAAACAGGCCCATTGAGTTTATGATAATTGTTTACATAAAGTACAGAACGCCGATTTCGATGATTTTTGGCATACCGTTTTTTTTGGGCGCTAATTACGAATCTGAAAGAATTTTTAGTCGGCAAAGTTTCGTTTCTCAGATATTCATCATCAAACTTGACTAGAAAACTTCACCAACATCCCTAATTCTTAATTTACCATATTCCCCCTTCTTTATGCACGCAATTCTTAGGTTTTCTGCAATATTGGCACTCAATATTTAACTTTCACCCCTAAAACAATTGTTCAATTTATTTTACTCCTTTTTCCATAAAATTGCACAGCTTCACTTTTAATCAATTCAATGGCGCCGCAATGGTTACTCTGTGACTCAAAGTAAAGCTTTGCAATTTTATGGAAAAAAAGTGGTAAACTAATTAGAAAAATAGGATTTTAAAAGGTGGAAATCAAATATTATGTGCTAATTCAGCTTTAAATTAAGAATTGCTTGCAAAAAGAAGGGGAATAGTAAAAATAAGGTAAATTTGTTTTTCAATTTTCAAAATGATATTTCAAAAACAAAACGTTGCCGACTAAAAAAACTTACAGATTCGTAATCAGCACCCCAAAAATCCCGTATGCCTAATATCATTAAAATCGGCGTGGTTTCCGATAAGTAACCATTTTTTAATCAATAAATATACAGTTTATGGTCCATTATGCCGTGCATACACACTCAAGTCCACCTGACAGGTTGCAACTATACAGTTTTAACTGAGCAGACCTAAGACCTGAGGGGTGTAGTGCAATCAGGTAACTGGTGATTTTTAGTAGGTCAGTTAAAAAAACTGTACAGTTTTTTCCAACACACTGCCCAGTTAACCATGTCAGATCGACGCTATTTGACAGAAAATTTTATTTAAGTTAGTGCGTGCTCTTAACAAGTACTTACAGTGGTTAGTTTTAATAAAAGGTAAACGTTATGCAGCGTAGGTCAAAAGAATTTAAAACTGCTTAGGAATAAAGTGCCTTTAACAAAATATAGTAAAATATTACCACGAAAAGATATTAAAAATCAATATTAAATTATTTTTCAATTAAAAGACTACAAATAGTGACGCTATATTACAAGTGTCAAGAAAATGTTAGAGAAGCAAAAAAGATCATATAAAAAACCTAAATAAAAATCTACTAATTCATAGGTAAAAATTTTAATCACTTTGAAGAATAAGATAAAGTAACACCTGCGTTACCTGTATTTTATATTATTATGCTTATTTAATTAAATAATATAAGTCAAATGTGTCACTTTAAGTGTCAATAACTCAAAAACAGTTGAAGATAGACATACACAGTGCACTGATTAAAAACACTTGAGCAAGAGATTAAAAAAAAGTCATAATCAACAAGGTGTTTTATTTAAAAAACGCGGCATATAAATGTCGTTAGTCTTTTGCTTTTCATACAATTTTATTTTGATCACAATATTTAATGTCCCCCTATATACATTGATTGACTATCTTTAATTGCTTGAAAAATATGGAGAAAGTCCGAAAATATTCAATTTTTTCCTCTAAAATGGAATAACCCCTACAGTAACTTGTTTTACTTAGTTCATAAATTACGTAAGGCGTTTTTTTTAAATCTTTTGCCCTCATCCCCTTTTTTTTCCTTTTCGTAAGATTTGTCCCCCCCGCTCCCATCTCCCATCTCCCAATCTCACGGGAGTTTCATAAAACTTAATAAGTGTGTTGTATTGCAATACAATACAGTAATTACTACGATTTACAAACAACCGTGGAGGGAGGATTGGCACGCTGAAATAAATTGAAACAAAAAAAGTCGAAAAAGTTTATGCTCATCAAATGTTATTATTTTTTAAAGTATTTATGAATAATTGTTTATTTTTATATTTTAATTATAAAATAAGCTTCTAAAATATCAACTTTTTTTTCTGGCAAGTGGCTTAAAAGTTTTGGTGTGCTCACATAACACTTTAATAATTAAGATTACCGCAACTCCTAAATATCTTTAAAAACAACTAAAACCACAAAATTCTGGATCTAAACTATTTTGGGCAAATAGAATTAAATAGTGATATGAGCACTACTGCCAGATTTTCCAGTTGTATACAACACAAATTTTTTTGTTTTTTTTTTCAATACTCTTTATTCAATTCCATTGCATTAAATTACAAAATGTAAATTTACTATGTTTTTAAATTTTAAAAATATTATTTATTTTTTGCTTTAACATGACCCACTATATTTTTAGCAAAAGTACAGGGTGGGCAAAATTAGGCGTTTTTATGGGCTATCTCAGTTTTTACTAGTTATTAAAAAAATAATATAGGTGTTATGGTCTCGATTTTGGAGGAACTAAAAATGGCGTAGTCAGAATTAAAAACATATATATTTATCTAAAAGATACGAGGGAAAATTGAAAAATTGTCGATTTTGATTTTACCCTATATATTATTTAATATAAAAAAACAAAAAACCATAAAGACAATTTTTGTAGTTCTTTTTACGTAGAATCTACGAAAAGTATTCTATTTTTTATACAGGGTTGCGTTAAAAGTTACGATGCCAACTTATAGTTTTTCTTATTAAACATCCTGTATATTTTGCTACTAATTAATAGTCCTTGCCACTTTATTACCAAATATATATAACATAGTATCATTATCTTCTAAAGTTAATTAAATATTTAAATTTTATTATTTGTTTTTGACCGTACCCCGCATGCGAAACCTTCTTTTACAAGTTTTTCTTAAATAAATAATTAAATGTAATACCTAGGATAGTTTTTAAGATTTATACTAACCTTAATATACTTTTAAAAGTATACACACAATTAACAAACAATAATGCCTACATACGTATATGTGTATGCTCATGACTAAAATATTTTCCAAAATTGAGCCCGTAACACCTATATCAGTTTTTTAATAACTCTAGTAATCACTGAAATAGTCCATAAAACGCCCAATTTTGCCCACCCTGTACATTAGCGCCTAAATATATTTAAAACTGCCAAAGCTGTGTTCAAACTTGGCTTCTTGGGGGTTTTTGGGCATGCCTTATAGAACAGTGATATCATCACTGTTGTCAGATTTAATAAAAACGCAGTGATGTCGGCGGTTTAAAAGATATTTAAGAGTGGCATTGATTTTTACTAACCCAATATGTTTTTAAATAGCGCCTTCAAAATAATAAAGAAAAGTGGATAAACAAAATAATTGCTTGTCGAAATTTAGCAATGCATTGTAAATCACTTAGATCACGTCAAAGATAAATTCCACAAGCCGGCAATACTGCATTATCATCGAGTATCTCTTCCGCGGTATAAAAAACATCCACGGGAACGCGGGAACCTGTAGGTTAGGTAGGCCGTGACAGTTCGTTTTCCTCTTGTATATCTAGTAGATCTTCAAGTTTTCTGGTTTCACGCTAAGTGCATTTGCCTTTGTATTGCAACGCGGCGTTAGCGTTCGGTTTGCTTTCACTATGGAATGTAATAAGGCAGAATAATACAAAAGTCGTTTTCTTGTCTTAGAAATAATCTATATCTTTAGGTTTTATCCATATTAAAGCGATCGAAAGAATAAGAGTTTTTTAATTTTTGTTACTTTATAGAGTCATCCAACGAGGACCAAAATAAATTATGTATTTTTTATGTTAAACGGTTTTATTGTAATAAAAGCTAAAAAGTAACAGTAAGTCCCAGCTACCAAATCGCACTCAATTTTCTCATTAATCTGGGGTATTTATCGGACAAATATTAAAACCATTTGGCGTAGCGTATCCTGAGCCTGAGTAAACAATATAATAAAACTTTTAAGTGCCCAACGATTTTATTATTTGTCTAATAAATACCCTAGATTAATAAGATGGTACGATCTGGTAGCTAGGACCTACCGAATATGATTTAATTAATTTTTTAGCTTTTAGCAAAATTAAACCGTAAACATATTTTTTTACAGACTTTTTTTCAAGTTTTAAGTTTTGTAGTAAGTTGATAACTTCTCATTCTATTGAGTTTATTTAATGCCTTACTATAACCAACCAGAACTAACAAACGATTTTATATTGAAGTAGATAGTTGTGGAAAATATGTAATTCGCCATTTTGTAGCAATGGCCACTTTGAATATTATATTTTTATAGTAAGCTCTATTTTACCAACCAAGCCTTTTTATTTAATACCCATATTGAGGTAACTTTCGAAAAAATATGTAATTAGCCATTTTATGGCGGCGGTTATCTTAAATTTTAATTTTTTTATAGTAAGCTTTATTTTACAAATCAAGCCCTTTCATTTGATACCCATATTAAGGTAGTTGTGGAAAAAATATGTAATTCGACATTTTGTGGCTGCGGCCATATTGGTTTCTATTTTTTTATAGTGGGGCTTATTCTACAAATCAAGCCCTTTTATTTGATACCCATATTAAGGTAGTTGTGGATGAAAATAAGTTATCCGCCGTTTTGTGGCAGCGGCCATTTTTGGATTTTATTTTTTCATAGTTGTGAAAAAAACATGTAATTCGCCATTTTGGGGCTGCGGCCATCTTGGATTTTATTTTTTTATAGTGAACTCTATTCTACCAAATAAGCCTTTTCATTTGATACTCATATTGAGATTGTAGTGAAGTAATATATAATCCACCATTCTGTATCGGCGGCCATTTTGGATTTATAATCATAAAGAATATATTATACTGTATTGTCACTAAGATTATAAGTTTGTACCAAATTTCAGATCGATCGGTCGTGAGGAAGGGGTCAAATTCCAATTACTAGATTTAACCCAAATAACAAATACATATCAAATAATAAAAAAATAAACAGGTCAGATTGGGCCAAACCGTTTGAAAAGAAACTGTAAAATGTCCATCCTTCATCCAATATTTGTTTTTCTTGGAATATCAATATAGAAATACGTTAAGAAAAAAATTAAACCAAACAAAATATGACAAAAAAATACCATTTTCCCAATAGCTTCATTGTTTCTTGTTTAAAAAGAACTTATAAATCGGATATTGCATAAATTTTAAGGATATACCAATAGCAATATTTAAATTGTATGTTTCCTTTTAATTAATTTCCTTTCAATAATTACATTTTATTAAACGTAGTAAGCGACGCTAACAGAATGAGACTATTAAAGCATAATTTTTTTAAATCTGTGGCTGGAATCTCGAAATTGCGCAATGAAAAGCAAACATGCAACTATGGTGAGTAGAGGGGAGAAGTACTATCTTTTATGGCGGACAAGTTGAAAAAGTGACCTTTGGAAGAAAGGAACTTAAGGTGGCGCCACAGTAGCAAGTGGAAATATTTTATTATTCCTCTCCTGTTTTATTTTGTATCTATCTTTTTTTTATATTTTGTATCTTACTTTTATATTTCCTTTCTTTCATGATCATTGGTTAAAACCTTTTCACTTGTTATTGTGGCGCCACCTTGCTCCTTTTCGATGGATACTTTTAATACATTCAGATGGTACTCCTCCCTCTACCCTCAGTGCACAACACTGTCAAATGTTATTAAAACTAAACAGTAAAAAAAGATATAAATAAAAAACTGATTAAAGAGGTCTTACACCCTGTACCCGGAAAGCAAAGTATTTCCAGACATATGTTTACACAGGGTGTTTTTTAAATACATGCCTATATTTAAAGAGGTGATTCTTGGACCCATTTAGAGAAAAAAAAAAACTTAACTTTTGAGATACAGGGCGATAACATTTTTCAAAATTTTCAAAATAGTCAAAAACACTGATTTTAGTAAAAACTGTTATACTGGATAGAAATCTTATTTAAATAAGTATTTATTATTTTTGTTACCTACATAATTTTTAAGAAAAAATTATAAAACCTAATTCTTGAAAGAAATATATCCCTCAATGTTTCTTTTATGGTTAAAAAATATACAATTAAGTGAGTTTAATTTTATTCTCTTAAACTGATAACAAGATACAAAAAAGCTTTTTTATTAGCTTTATCTTAAGAAAGCATAAACATTTAACACACATTTACACAATCAGTGGTGTACTTTTTTTTGTCAGAAATATTCCTTCAGTTGCCTTTCGAGACGCCACTGGAATTATTAAATATCATTAAGTTAGTGATAATTTACCCCCTTAATGTCAATAATAATAATAATTAAAACAAAATTGGTTAAAGAATAGTTGAAATATTTAAAAAATAGATTTTGTTTTTGGAAATTTTAACACTCTGTATCTCAAAAGTTAAGACGTTTAGGGCATATGTCCATGGAAAGTTTTTTGTTTCAAATAGGTCCAAGAATCACCCCCTTAAATATTAGCATGTATTTAAGGAACACCCTGTATAAACTTTTTATATTTTATAGCAGAATCTACCTTAAGTTTTTATGACATGATTTTATTCTATAACATCCTGTAGATATTTGCTTAGATTTTTATTACCGCCTGCGCGTTAAAAACAATAAGGATTTTTTTATTGGTAGTGAAGACACAACAATTAAGATTGTTTTCTCCTATGTAATAAGCTTTTGATGCAAATAGGTGATTCTTAAGTTTTATAAAATTAGAGTTTGTGCCCTTTCAAAACTCCTGTTAAACTTTCTTATAAGGGGTTAAAAAGACAGATAAACGACATCTTCGAGAAACTAAAAAGTGCTTTAAAATTAATCCAAAGTTTTTTTTTGCGAAATACTATAGGCGAAAATAGATTAACTTTCTGGCAATGATTTTTAAAACATAACATAAATTATAATAAAAAACCAAATAAAAAGTTTAAATTTCTAAAATAGACTTAACATGGATCTTCCTATCGTCAAATCGCAGTAATAGTCTATTTGTTGCTAAATAACACAAGGATTGACATA